>NDFF03000221.1:0-73163 GCA_002150815.3 Grammothele lineata | reverse complement strand
CACAGCGGGTCCGTGGCACTGACTCGAACTATGGGCGTTCCCCGAGGGTGCATGGCATGCGAGTTGAGCGCTTGAGCCGCAGTTGGTGATGCTTTCATCTGCGATACTGAGGGGTGGCAGTATAGAGTAACAATCATTACAGGTTCAATGCGAACCTACATAGTATGATCGAGTCATTGATAAAGTGATCTGAACTCAGCCGCCCTATGCAAAGTCAACCAGATACCACCTCACAGTGAGAATCCATCAGCACATCCTGCTTATAACTTCGCTAAGACGTCTATCCCTAGGACATCCGCGTGCCGCGATGAGTGCCCAAGCATCAACCACAATCCTCGTAGTCAACCCCAACTCTTCTCAGTCGATGACTGACGCGCTCAAACCTGTGCTCGACGACCTTCTCCATCCTACGCTCGTCCTGCTCTATCACACGGGTCCGGAAGCATCACCGCCTTCCGTCAACGATCTCACCACAGCTGTCGAATCTGCAACACATACGCTCGCGTCTTTGCAGCCTTACTTGCGCCTGGCAGACGCGGCCCAACCCGACGCATACCTAGTCGCGTGCTTCTCTGACCACCCCCTGGTAGGGATGCTCAGGGAACACACCACCAAACCCGTGCTCGGTATCTTCGAGGCGTCCATCATGCACTCGCTGGCGCTCGGGCGGCCGTTCGGGATCGTGACGACGGGCAAGTACTGGGAGAGCGCGCTCACCGAGGGCGTGAGGCGCGTCTTCGGCTCGGCGGACCTGGGCGGGGCGTTCGTGGGCGTGGAGAGCACCGGGCTGACCGCGCTCGAGCTGCACGATGTGGATGCGGAGGTCGTGGCGGGTGCGCTGGGCGCGGCTGCATCGCGGATCGTCGCGAGAGGGGCGCGCACCATCATCACCGGTTGCGCAGGGATGAGCGGGATGGAGAAGGCCATCCGGGCGGGCTGCCATGGAGAACGCGTGGCGGTCGTGGACGCGGCGAGGAGCGGCGTAGCCATTTTGCAGGGTCTCGTTGCGGCGCAGCGAAGCGAGGGCGCTTGAGCGTATGTGGGTCGCACATGTTCCGTTGCTCCCGTCAAAACATTCGTTCGCTGGAGGACCAAGAGAGGTGCACAGAGTGAACGCCAATTTCCAATAGGGCAAGTAAGGCGGCAGAAATCAGATACGGGGACGTCGGACGGTATGAGTGTGTGTAAGAGCAGCGGACACTCCGGACGCTTGACAACAGCACTGAAGACGCGAGCATAGCCGACGCATTCGGACTCCGCACCATCGGAGTTTGGTGCGGATCATCGAATGTGCGAGAGACGCTATCGGAGATTCAGGCCCCCCGCACGCCCAGGCGCAGGCTGTACATAACGGCGACGAGCCCTCCTTGCCCCACGACCTCGAACACCATGTCTGCTCGGCGACAGGCGTCGACGACCTCCCTCTCTCGATATGCTCGCGCTGGCTCTCCTGACTTTGCCGCACGCTCCCTCGATTTCTGCAACGCGTTCTGGGGCCTTGGAGATGGCGGAGTGGACGTACTCTTTGCGCGCATGCGCGGCGCCGCTAGGACAATGGAGGAACTCAAGAACTTCTGGAAGGAGCGGTGAGTACGCCTTAGCATGGCTATCAAGGCGTAGCTCAACATCTTGGCTGCAGGGCACTGATAGAGGAACAATACGCGAAGCGTCTAGCGGGGCTTGCGAAGTTCACTTTGGGCAGAGACGAGATAGGGTGCGTTCCGCCTTTCCAACTCTCGACGGTCTAAGCTCACTCGTTAATAGCGAGCTCCGTGCATCACTTGACACGCTGAAAACCGAGACCGAGAAGCAGTCACAGTCCCACCTCGTCGTCGCACAAGCGATCAAAGCCGACCTGGAGGGCTCCACTGCAGCGTTCCTCCAGAAGCAGCAGCAGCACAAGCGTACCATCCAGGCTCAGATTGAGAAGGACTTCAAGAATAAGCAGACGCAGGAGGGTTACGTCGCCCGCGCACGGGAGAAGTACGAGGCGGATTGCATGAAGATCAACTCTTACACCGCGCAGAGCACCCTCATACAAGGGCGCGATCTGGAGAAAGTCCACCTGAAGCTCGAGCGTGCACAGCAGACGGTCCAGGCCAACCAGCGTGACTACGCCAACTTCGCGCGGGTTCTCCAGGACACGCTATTGAAATGGGAGCAGACCTGGAAGGCGTTCTGCGATAGTTGTCAGGACCTGGAGGAGGAGCGGATCGAGTTCATGAAAGACAACATGTGGGCATACGCGAACGCAGTGTCTACTGTATGTGTCTCAGACGACGAGGTACGTGCTCTTTTGGCCCGTCACCCCAAGCACGCTCTTCGGTTCTGCGGGAGTCCTCGGTCCTGTCGACGTTGCCATGAAGTCTTCCTGGAAGTATCCTGGAGGGTCTTAATGCGCAGTCGCTGCGATCCATGTTCGGGCACCCGAGGGCGTGTGCTCCGCGCATAACTCCGTCCTTCCCCGTACCACGCTCATACCCAATTTAGTCCTGTGAAATGCTCCGGCTCTCGTTAGAGCAACTCGAAGTCGAGAGGGATATGGAGCGCTTCGTTCGTGACTATGGTACGGGCAACGCCATCCCCGACCCTCCGCCGTTCATCGACTACTCGAGCCCTGACGCGCAACCGGCGTCGTCACAACGTCCTACGACCCGTCCATCCAATTTCGCCCGCCAAACCCAGCGCCCCCGCCAGCCTGCTGCCCCGGAGCACAAGGAGGAGCCGGAATCGGAGCCTGTGAACATGACGGGCGTCGGCACCGGAGGCCAGTCTCAAAACCGGCAGAGCATGCGCGTGACGGAACCGGTGAACGGCTCAGTGATGAATGGGAGGACAACGCCGAATGTGGGAACGCGTCAGGCGGATCCTCAGGCAGACCCGATTGACCCCACCGCACGCACGATGCTGAAGGTTGGGCAGAACGCTTACGAGGTCAACTTGGACAGGGATCCGCAGGCGCGCTCAGGGCCAACTACTAATGGCTCCCAGATCAACCCTAACGTGGGGCAGGACGACGATCCTCTCGCGCGGCAGATGAACGAGCTGAAGAACGCCAACAGTGTCCGCCGCAGTGGACAGTTCAGCAGGGGACCTCCGGCCCAGCCATCTCCGCCTGCAGGATCGGGTTCGCGTCGGGACCCAGGTGGCAAGCTCTCTCCTCCCCCAGGCGGCGTCCCGCCGAACCGCGACTACCGCAACTCTGCCGAGATCGTCGTCGGCTCACTGCCCCCGCAGGTAGCGACGTCGCGCCCCGCCTCTCCGAATCCGATTACTAACGTCTTCATGAAACCCCCATCCTCGACCTCCCCCGGCTCCGGCATCTCGGTCCAAAACGTGCTCGCGGACTACCAACAATCCCTCCCGGGCGAACGCAAGTCGATCTCCCGCCCGAGCAGCCGTGCGAATAGCATCTCCGGCCCCCCACCTCCGCAGGACTCAGGGATCCGCGGACGCCCACTCAGCGGCCAGGCCGGCATCGGCGCGCAAGGACGCAGCACTAGTCCCGCGCCATTCGCCCCGCTCTCGCGCAGCGCCAGCCCCTCAATGCAGGACGCCCCACCGTCGAACCGCAACAGCTACAGCCGTGCGCCATCGACGACGGGTGTGCCCCCAGGGCACGGCCACGCGCACTCGGGCTCGAACGCACGCCAAGGCTCGATCTCGATCCCCCAGCAGCCCGCACACCAACAGCGCCCGACGAGCCCTGGCATCGGCATCCAACTCGACCCGAGCGGTCGCGTCGTCGCGGACGACATGGCCGCGCAGTTCCGCCCTCCCCAGCAGCAGCCGCCCCAGGGATACCAGCAGCCGCCTCAGCAGCAGCAGTCGGTCCAGCGCCGCCCGAGCTACAACGCCGGCCCCAATGGCGCGCCGTTCGTCGCCCCGCCCCAGCAGCAGCAGTACCCCGGCGCGCCCGCATACGGTGCGCCACCCGGGCAGCAACCGCAACAGTATGGCGCCCCGGGTCAGCAGCAGCAGCAACAGATGTACGGCGGCCAGCCCCCGCAGCAGCAGTATGGGTATGGGGGGCCCCCGCCGCAACAGCAGCCGCAGCAGCCAGGGTACGGCCAGCAGCAGGGCGCGCTAGTTCAGCGCGGGCCGTCGGTCAACGGAGGATACTACGCAGCGCCCCCGCAGCAGCAGCCGCCCCAGCAGTTCCGCGCGCCGAGCCCGCGTGCGCCGAGCCCTCAACCCCCAGCGCAGCAGCCGCCTCCGACGGGCCAGTACACGGACGACGGGCGTGGTGTGTTGTTCTATGGTACGTGTTCTTTATATTGCCTCCGCCGTTGCCTGCTGACGACGGCTCCTGTGCGCATAGTCAAAGCGATGTACAACTACCGTGCGACGATCGAGGAAGAGTTCGACTTCCAGGAGGGCGACATCATCGCCGTCACCGCGACGCCCGAGGACGGCTGGTGGTCCGGCGAGCTCCTCGACGAGACCCGGCGACAACCCGGCCGGCACATCTTCCCGAGCAACTTCGTCTGCCTCTTCTGAGCGTGTCGCGTTGATTGTGACTGCGTTCTGTCGACGTACAGTTCTTTGAGTCATTCCGAGTCTCTACGTTCGGCGATTTTCTGTCCATTGTTTAACGTCTTTTTGCGCGCATGCTTTTCTGTTCTTGGTACGCTGGTGCGCGTGCCCGACGCTCGTTCCTCCCCATGTTGTCTTGCACCACCCTCTCCCTCACGCGCCGTTCCGCGACTTACACTGTCTGTGACAAGCTCATACCTCCACCCCTCCTTATGATTAGTGGCCCTTCTTCCCTCCCGTCTTGTTTGCCCCCCCCCCCCTTCCCTCTTTCCCTATCCCGCGCCGCACGCCCGAGTCCCGATCGCAACACATGCATGCTCTTATCTCAGCCCTGTTTCCCTAGTAGCCACGTCGATCGATGGAATTGTCACATATCTCTAATTTATTGCCCTCTTCCTTGCTTTGAGCTTCCATCTTCCTCCCCCTTTGTAACGCTCCCTCTTGAGAGGCCGTAGCAGTTGTTTTGTCGTCGTCACCCACCCTACCCTGTGTGCGTAGTGGTGTTCGCATCTCTGTTTTGGCGTACCGAACGAGAGTCACGAATCTAGTACTTATCCTACACTTCGCTATGAGTCGGAAATCCGTGCATGGCGCGCAGGTAGGGATACTCTCACGATCTGTATATGGTTCCCGTAACGGTCGAGTTGGAACCCTATTACAGGCTGAATAGACCAAAGCACCCACTGGCCTGTCCTTAGAATCTGGACTTCGCCCTCGACAACTCATCGTTCTCCGTACCCATTCTGCCACTACCTTCCCTACTCCCGGCATACCTGAGATGTAGCCCCTGCTTTTTCCCTGCATTTCATCTTGGACCCTAACTCGACCTCCAGTGTATCTATGTGGCTTCTCAATACGAAGACCGGAAAGCTCGCGTCTTTCAACCGTCCCGAGGATGTACCTGGCGGATATGCAATCCTGTCGCACGTATGGGGCAAGGCTGAAGAGGAGGATACCTTCCAGAAAGTCCAAGATGCGGCCAAGCAGTGCGAACAAGACGAAGAGTTCCGAGTTGGACGCGCTGCACTGGCAGTGAAACAAAAACCACGCCTTACCCTCGACGAGCTTCAGGATGCTCTGGAAAAGCTGCAAAGTACTGTCGAGCAACAACAGCGGATGATTGACAGTCTTGTTGCCACGATTTCTGCCCCAAACCACAATCGTCATCCGTCCTCTCTCCAGCCTCCATCGGTGTCTCCCCTCCAAACACCACCCACATCTGACCAGCCTTGCACGTTAGCTACAGTGTCTCAGAAGCCTTCCGAACACGTTCCGCCATCCGTTCCCCGCGACCTCCTTTCCTCCAAAATTCGTAGCTTCCTCGTTCTGGCCGAGCAGCATGGGTTTGAGTGGGCATGGGCTGACACGTGTTGCATCGACAAGACGAGCAGCTCTGAGCTCACAGAAGCCATCAACTCCATGTTCCGCTACTATGCTCTGTCAGACATGTGCTATGTCTACATGAATGATGTTTCTGGCAACAAGTCGTCAAACTCATTTAAAGAAAGCCGGTGGCACAAGCGCGGTTGGACGTTACAAGAGCTCCTCGCACCGAAATCCATCCGGTTCATGTCAAGGGATTGGAAACTCCTCGGTGACAAGTTCTCACTTGCGAGGGAACTCGAAGCGATCACGTCCATTCCGATGGCCGTGTTGCGGCTTGAGAAGGACATGACTGACATCAGCGTTGCAGCGCGTATGGGATGGGCAGCCGAACGCTCAACGACGCGGGTCGAGGATGAGGCGTATTGCCTATTCGGGATCTTTGGCATCAACATGCCAACTCTCTACGGCGAGGGGCGCAATGCATTCTACCGGCTTCAGGGGGAAATATTACGGACGTCGCCAGACATTAGTCTTTTAGCATGGGGGTTCGCTCTATCACCTCAGGCTTGTACTATACACGACATGGACGACATGGAAAGTGTGGCCATGCGGCTCAGGTGGACTTCAAACCCGTTCGCACTGCGACATGAAGTGTTCGAAGTCAAGGATCATAAGTGGCCATACCTCTTCGCCCCATCTCCTTCAGCGTTCGCCCGAAACTCCCAGAGAATTTTGTTCACGGGCGATATAAACACAAAATTGAAGTCAAGATCTTTAGGGGTGAGACAAATCGCAGTGCCGTAATACTCCCTTCCACCGGAGCCACTGGGCTGAATGATGTATACTGCAGGACTTCAAGTTGCCCTCCCTGATGACAGACGGTGGTCCAAATGCAGAGACGGTACTTCAATACAAAATAACATTCACATTCACTCCCCGGGGCGTTCGTGCTCACCTGCCTGTGTATACGTACGAGCCGCGTTGGCTTCGTGGGGATTTCGGCGGTGTGCGGTTCACCATTGCACAGCTCTGCGGGGTCGGATGCAACATGGATGTGCCCTCTATCGAGTCGAATGGCACGCTCTGTCTCCTCTTCCGTCACAATGACAACACGTTGTCCACAAACGATGCACCCACCTACGACATCTCCTCCCACTTCGGGCCCCGGCTTTTGGTGATCACCAAGACGCTCAGCGACCTCCTCGAATGGAAATGGCATGATTTCTATGTCGCCCCTTGGCCCACTTTCTGCGCCCCAGATCTCATGGATCCGCGAGAACAAATATCGCGCTTACGCACAGGACCCATTCCGCCACCCTTTGAACTAAGGCTGGGTTTGATAGCAAGCATGGAGCAGCCGCGCTTCTCACTTCGGTTGATTAACGTCTCTCCCGGGTCGACGCCGTGGACGGGCGAAAGGCCGATGGTTCTGACTTTCGGATGGTTCGCCCATGGTTCATCTAGTACCGAGCACCACTTCGATCTCGTATTCGGCTGCTGTCAATTTGCCGCGCGCTCTGCAAGAGGGTTGGGTCCGCGTTATTTTCAGGTCTCTCCGAGCAGGCCAGCTATCCTGACTCACAATTGCCACCAAGATCACATTGTGCTGGATCGAGGCCGGACAGGATGCACGGCTATCAGGTCATTCCACATGCAATCGGAGCTTGCGTTCGAGGTTGTGACATTCACTATGTCATTCCGGAGGAGCAAGTTGTACGAAAATGGCGACACGTTAGAGGTCGCGCTCGCTGATTTCGAATGTAGACAAATTAGATGAACCATAAACGTGCTGCGGTCCTTGCAGCGAGTCCTACATGTCCTTGACAAACTGCCTTTTTCCGTTTACATCGAGGGAGTTCGTCGGAGGCAAGTCTCGGACTTATAACAATACTGGACACAATGTCAGCGCAGACATCGACACCTCACGAAACACCAGAAACTCCTACGTAGCAACCCTCGAACACCTCATGATCACCCCAGCGACCTCGACCGCCCCCGCATATACCCCACAAGCCTCTCCATCCTCGGCGACGCCGCCCCGCTCCCCGCCGCCGTTCCCCCTCCCACACTAGAAATCGATCCCCCACCCAGCCTCTGCAGCCGCGCGAGCCACTCCGCGTTCTGCGGCCCGAAGACCGGGCTCGCCCGACCGCTCCTCTGTCCCTGCCCGCCCCCTTGCCCTTGCCCACTCCCACCACTCCCACCAACCTGTCCGCCCGCGTGCGCGTGGCCGTTCGCGTACCCATTCACCTGCACCTGCGCCTGCGCGCGCTGCCGCCTCTCGACGGCGTTGTCGACTGCGGCGCGTAGGGGCCCCCCATCGGCGCGGAGCTGTGCGTCGAGCAGGAGGTCTTCGAGCTCTGCGGTGAGTCGGGACATGACGTCGTCCGAAGAGTGCGGGAGGGGCTCGAGGAAGGGGAAGAATGATGAGGCGGATGTAGATGCTGAGGAGGAGGGAGCGGCGGCGGACGATGAGGAAGAGGGAGGAGGGACGCCGTGCGCGGCGTGTAGGAGTGCAGTGACGTGCGCTTGGGCTACGAAAACATCCCGCTGTCAGCTCAGACGGAACGAAGGACGAGAAGAGCCAGACGCACCTTCCTGCCCGACCGCGCCCGCGAGTTGCGCGATCCGCTGCGCCTCCGTCCCAATCGCGCGCTCCTCCGCCCCCGGCGGGGGGCTCGGGAAGAGGACGGGCGCGACGTTGGAGAGCGCAAAGGAGCCGAGGACGAAGAGCGCGTGGAGGAAGCGCACATGCTGGTACGCGACGCGCCGCGGCCAGAAGAGGGAGAAAAGCGAGGCGTGGGTGCCTGCTGCCGGGTCGGCGAAGAGCACGTTGGATAGAGAGGCTGAGGATGGAGAGGGGGAGGGAGAGGGGTTGAGGATGAAGAGCATCTCGTATACGCCGACGAGTAGGAGGAGGATGTAGCGCCACTGGAAGGGTAACGTTATGTCAGTCGACGATACGCGAGCGAGCGAGAGGACGTACGAATGCTACCGGGCCGGCACGGCCTGACGCGGAGAGGAGAAGGAGGATACAAGTCGAGGCGATGTAGAATCCGGAAGCTTGCATGAGCCCGTGGCGGATGTACTCCCTTAGCGTAGAGCATTGTGCCCACTGTAGCGCGTCGGGGCCGAACCTACATATACCCCATGAGCCCCATACCAGTATGAATCCAAAATCGATGCTCACCTATCATACGCAAACCTCTTCACCGGGCTCTTCAACGCCTCGTACGCGTCCCTAACCTGGATGAACACCGCCTCCCCCTGGGGCCCCACCCGATCCGGGTGGTACTTCCTCGCGAACTGGCGGAACGCCATCTTCAGCGCCCCATCGTCCGCCGTCGACTCCACGCCCAGAATCTGGTAGTAGTTCGGCTCGACGGCCGTTGCGGCGTCGTAGAAAGTGTAGATGAGGTAGCCAACAACAACAAGGAAGTACGTCGCGCGGTAGTCGCGCGCGAACGCGGGGGTCCCGGGGGCGGGTGGGGGACACCCGAAGAGGGTGGGGTGGGCTTTGTGGTAGAAGGAGAGGAGCTGGCGGGTGGCGAGGTTGGGGAGGTAGTTCCAGGCCGCGTACTTTGCTAGGCCGAAGAACATGATGGTGTATTACTACTGAGACAGAAGGTGGAGTCAGTGAACAGGTCGCATACATCCGTAAGCGTAAAATAAGGGGAGAAATAACAGAAAGTAGTAAGTGTATCGCGTAGGGAAATGTCCTTCACGGTAAGAGATCCAGCATATACACGCACGAACAGCGGCCTAACTATGGTGCGCCACAACAGCCTAGGGTCCACCAACGCTCCATCCACCCTCTTGGTATAACGTATGCAGGATTCTATCTCACCTACAAAGAGCAAATGATCAGCAAGCAAATCCCAACGCACACACAACCAACACAAGCAAAACCCAAAGTCTCAGTACGGGCATACGCCCAACGCATATGATCTCCTCTCCCCGCCACGCACTCTCCGCACCCATCCTTCCAACGCACACGCGCCGCATACAAGCCCGCGCCTGCCGCATATACGCGCAGAACCACACGCCGCGGGCGTCGCGCTCGAGCCCGGACGCTTTATGCTGCGCGCCCCGCCGCTGGGGTGAGCAGCAGCGGGAGAATGTTACGTCGGATTCAAAAGAAAAGAGAAAAGACACCACGTCTGAGACCACCTGCGACGGGGTTAAGGGGATCGCAGAGGACAACCGTCCCCGTGCAAGCTCGGCTTCTGAACGTATTTCGAGACCTGAGGGAGGAGGATGACGCGTCGAAACGCCCCGCCCCGCACCACTAAGGCCTCGTTGTCGACTCGGCCTTTGTCCACGCGCCCTGATGCTCGCGGCACGCAGACCATGTCGTAGAGTCGCCTGCGGTAGCACGCAGGTGCCCGCCCCTTCCTCGTCTCCCCCACGTACTCGTACGAGGGGAAGGAGTTGCGGGGGCAAGGCAGGTACGCTGTCCGTCCGGCCTTAAGGCGCGCCACTGTGTGCTTGCGAAGGGGCGCACCGGGGTTCGGACTGTATGGGGGCTCGGGCCCGCGGGGCGGGCACGGAGGAGGGTGTAGAGAACGGGTGCGGGCGGGGTCGACCCTTTTACTTGGACATCCTTGACGATGGGAGAGGGGAGGGACTGAGGAGGGCGGGGAGCTCACCTTTTGTTTTGCGCCGTGGGGCTACCTGCGCATCCCAGTAGAGGAGAGGAGAGTAGAGAACACAGTGCGGACGGAAACACGGGCAGGAGGAAAGGGAATGAAAGGCAGGCCTTGGGTGGTTGGGGTACACTCTGGTGCACTTGGTTGGAGCGAGGTCAAGCTGCAGCTTCAGCCTCGCTCCATTGGTACGGCGTCAATTTACGAAACACTCCTCCATGGGCGTCTTTTCTTTCGGCACCGACCGTTTCAACTTCCCTCGACCTTCCGCAAATCATGTCATGCTCTCCTCGCTTGTCCCCACTGATCACAGACCTTCATGAAAGGTTCTGAGAAGCTTGCAGAGTCAGAAAAAAGGATTCAGCAGATATCAGCAAGGTGCTACCAGGGTTCGAACCTGGGTTTCGGGAATATTGTCTCAAAATCCCGAGTGATAACCACTACACTATAGCACCAACATGGTGATACCGTTTCGATAACAATATATTTTGGACACGCAATCTCAAAAAGTTCCAATGGACGACGCTCAGCTCCTACAGGCCCTTCCCCAATCCTCATAAGCACAACACAGCCCTCTCACACCCGCATCACCTCACAACTCTACTAAGTACACCTACATGCCGGGGCCACAGCGCTACAAACTCGTCTTCTTCGCGCCGCGCGCGAACACCCAGGCCATCCTCGCGCACCTCTTCGACCGCTTCCCGCACCACGTCGGCCGCGTCGGCGCGTACGCGCGCTGTGCGTTCGTCGCTTCTGGTACAGGTGAGTGACGAGCCCTGAAGGCCCGACGCGTCTACCTCTGTAGTATTCCTAGTAGTATGTATCGCGCGCTGACTGGGGCCGGACTTTATTGATAACCCGCGCGGTGCTGCACGGCACACAGGACAGTACCTCCCGACGGACGGGGCGAAGCCCGCGATCGGCACCGTGGGCGCGCCCGAGTTCGTGGAGGAGCATCGGGTGGAGGTGCTCGTCCTCGGGGCTCCAAGTCCTTTCAACTCGGAATCGAACGCGAGCATGAGCCCGGCTGGTCAAGCGCAAGCGCAGACCGTGGGTCAGCCTGAGCCGACACACCCGGAAGGTGCGAGCGGAGTGGACGTGCGCGCTGTCGTGCAGGAGCTGAAGAAGGTGCGTCCCCCCAGTGGCCGCCGCGTCTTCTCTTCCGAGTCCAAGAAAGACCGGGATAGGGAGAGGAGAGGGCGCTCGGGATTAGACAGTGCTGATATCGGGCGCGTCTGCGCACCATTGCACCCACACTGGCAGGTACACCCGTACGAGGAAGTCGCGTACGAGGTGTATCGCATTGAAGACTTCTGAGCGCCCCCGCAGTGCCGCCTACGCGCGTCGCGTACAGCTCGACGCGCGAGTGGCCTAGGAATGGTATGTATGGCGTCAGATATTCCAATCATTCAGGATGCAGGGAACCGACCTTCTTGGGAGAACGCCAGACAGCAGACTTGACAGGAAGTGCGCACGCAGCAAACACCGCGGAACATGGACGCGCAGTGTGGCGAAGATCCTGCGAGGCTCGAACCGCCGGAGTCCAAGTGCTCGTCCGAGGATCTACCCGGAAAACAGTTTCGATCCGCTCCCGGAGATGGAGCAGTATGTTTCGAGTCGTATCGTATCCGGAATCTGTGACTGTTGCTAACTGCGACCGAGGCTGTACGATACTTACACGCTGTAAAACCGCGCAGGCGTCCCTTGCGCACCCGGACCGCGCATGTATAATCGCTCGCGAGACGCGCCGTATTTAGCGCGGCCTGCCTTCTCTGGGCCACCCTGAGACGAGCTTGACGCACCCGCGACGCGTTTGCTATCATATCTCTAGGAACCTACCACATAGTGTCAGCACGCATACCGGAGAGCCCGTCCCCGCCGGCCGAGGCCACCCGCGGCCAATCAAGCGTACGTATATGATACACTGGGGGAGGGCAGCTCGCGTTGCAGGGTGACACAGCATCTGCCTGAATAAATGGATTCAATATGCAGGGCAGGATCGTTCCCAGGGCGCGTTGCCTCCGCGTATCGTGTTCGGCCTGTGCGTCCCGCCCCAGCGTTGCATTGAGCTAGGGAAGGTCCTGTGGCCTGCGTTAGTGTCTCGCGGAGCCGTTTGTCTGAGCAGGGAGGGAACAGTGCGGGCGAGGGCGCGTCTTGTGTCCGAGTACCGTTCCGAATGTCGTCATCATCAGCGAGGGGATGGGGAAGCGCCGGAAGAGATGATCGGAGAATCACAAGCCATCCTCTCCTCGGTGACCCGGTCGCGTTGGGGGAACGGGCGTCTGCGTGCTTACCGCCGCCCTGTCGCTGTCTGGGCTTCCCTGACTGACTGGATTCAGGTTCGCCTCGTCGAGTGCTCTTATAGCCCCCTCTCGCCGCCAGGCTCTCCTGCTCCTACTGTGCGTCGTCCTCTCCGGCCTTTGCACCCTCCGCTCCCTGCAGCACGCCAGCGCCGCCCCCCTGTTTCATCTCCGATCTGTCCGGAGTCTATCCCGCAGGACAATAGCAAGGCGACCGACACAAGCCTCGCGCCTTCCATATAACCCCCCGCCTCCTCCGCCCCGCCGTCGATCGTCTTCAGCCCCGTTTTCAACTGCCTCCGCCGCATCTCCTTCCACTACCACCTCCACCTCCAACACCACCAAGACAATGCGCGCGTTCGACAACCTGTACGAAGAGCCCGCGTTCGAGGCGACCGCCAAGGAGCAGTCCGTCGCCGCCGCCGTCCTGGGCGCGGCCGCTGTCGCCGTCGCGTCCACCGTCGCCGCCATCCAGTACGCGGGGTCGTCGCCCGCGTGGCTGTCCGCTGCGTACGTCCGTATATTCCCTCGAGCTTGTTCCGCGTCGCGCCTGACCCCGCTTGCTCTCTTTTCCCTCCCCTCCTCTTCCTTCGCTTTCTGCCTCCGTCGATTCTGGATTCTGCTCCCGTCGTTGCTACGACACGACACGTGTCTTGACGACGCTCGCGATCGCGCATGCACGCACGTTTGCCCTCGCGCGCCCGTCCACCCCCAGGCTTGCAAGCGGCCACTGATCGAGCCTGTGTGCCGCTGGCTCGGTGTCCCCGCTGACTGAAACGGGCCACACATTCACTCCGGCACCGAACCGCCAGCTATACACCTGTC
Organism: Grammothele lineata; assembly: GCA_002150815.3. Taxonomy (NCBI): domain Eukaryota; kingdom Fungi; phylum Basidiomycota; class Agaricomycetes; order Polyporales; family Polyporaceae; genus Grammothele; species Grammothele lineata. The sequence continues at coordinate 59,527 of NDFF03000221.1, read as the reverse complement.
CCTCAAAGTTACATTACAGTGGCCAATCCCTCATGCCCGTCCGCCCGTCCACCCACCCAGTCACCGGTCAGTCAGCCGGCCAGTCAGCGAGTCAGCTAGTCAGCGAGTCAGGGTCCTCCTGTCAGGAGGAGAGCGCAGCTGGCCACTTACCGCAGCCGGCGCTCCGCTTGCCCCCTACTGGACCCTCGCAAGGTTCGTCCACGTTAGGCCCGAGGACGATCGGCTTCGGACTGAACTCTGACGTTGCGCGTTATCTAGCTCCTCAACGCCACCCGCCCGACCCGTTCATTCGTTCGTTCGTTCGTCCCGGATCTTCCTATTCTGCTATCGCACGATTCGACATGTCGGGACATTGACTCGACTCGACGTTCATTCCGCATCTACGCCACTCGCTTTCGTTCGCGTTCTGTTCCTCCCTCACTTTCGCCGCCGACCTACGTACGCCGCGAGCGCGCGCGTCGACAGTCCGCCTCCTCTCCCACCCCATGTATCTATCGTCAGGTCTCATATGTCCGCTGTCCATTTCCCCGGTGCTCCAAGTATCGTCATCCGCTCCCACACTCGCTCACTCGTCTCGTCTCGTGTCATATTCTCGCCATCACCTCACGTATTTATTCACACCTGTCACATCTGTATCATTACCCACCCACCCACCACCACTCTCCCTTCGCTCTTCCGCCGCCATTGTTTATCGTTTGATCGTGTACATGCACGCGCGCGGCGTCCCCTTGTCGGATTGTACGATATGTGAATAGAAGCTTGTACGATACACGTCCGTTGACGCGACTTAGTACCGAGTGTGATTCGTTCATGATCAGGGTCCACCCTCTGGGTAACGTCGACTATTTTGATACGTTGTACATAGGTGGATGAGTGTGTATTCGAGGAAGCGAAGTCATTATGCCGCGTGCGGGGTGATCGTTAGTATGCGGTAGCAAACATGGTGAGCGTGGGCCCCCTAGCATGCTACGATGGATGCACTGATAACGCTGCTCTATGTGGTCCTAGATGACTAGGGCTGGACGAACCTTTCTTGGAACACTCAATGGAACCGCACCATCCATGTTTCCGGAACGTACTGTTGACTAAGCGATCCGCCCTAGGAAAACGAGAACTTGAACGCCTGTGAGCCGCTAGGTGACTGTGTCCGGTCGCGTGTAGAGCTCATACGGCCGTTGCATCACGGGATACTTATGGAGCGTACGCAAGGCTCGGCCTATGGAGACTCGTCTTCGCGGCAGGCACTGAAGGGGGACCTGCAATTGATGCGGCGTTCTGGGTTCTGCCAGATCGTCCCGGTCATGGTGCAACAACCGAGGAACTGCGTCCTGCGGGCGCGGGCGCACGCAACATCTGCTACGAAAGATTTCGAGCCGATTGACAGCAGACAGGGGATTCGTACCGGTGCTAATCGGGAAGGCTACATAAATGCTAACAAATTGCTACTCTGCAAATGTTCCAAATATCGGGGCTGGACGAGAAACACGATGGAAGCTGGTATCGTCACTATAGGTGGTTGGACACGGTGGGAGCTCCGGAATAACGGCGAGCGTAGCCATGGATGTGGAGAGAAGAGGCATTATGTGGAATCCTCGATCTGGGCGCGTAAGAACGATTTTTTGTAGTGCTGTGGTTCGCGGAATGACTTGAGCTGTTCCTTTACGACTATCATGAAGCCTTCTGTTGATTTGCATGTAAAGCCAATAGCTGTGCGTTTGCTGGATACGGAGCTAACGTCGTCGACTTCGTTTAAGCTAGAGTACTTCAGGCTGTCGAACGAGACCTCCAACGTCTCCCCATCTTGGTATAGTTTGCTCTTCCGGAGTGTAATGGCGACTTTTATGACGATCCTTGCCTTGCCAACCCTGCCACCACGTGGTTTTTGTCCGGGCAAGATCGCGGTCTTCCTACCGGTCCACGTTTGCTCTTCCCCGGATAGGACCGCATGATCTCGGGCACATTCGTGCGCCACACCCTCCTCGATCTCCAGGGGCATCCCACAACTGAACACTAAATAATGTTGACCAACTCCTGGTTTGTCGCGACTACAGCGGCCGAGTACAAGGACGAGCGTGGATTCAAGTTGGTTTGTCGGTTCAGCAACGCTGATAGGAGAGAAGTCAGAAGACTCGAAACATCTTTTGAAGACGAGAACCGTGGCCGGGTCCCGGAACGACGTCGACAGGGATTTGACCTCGATAAGCTGGAGTGGGAGATGACGCTCAACGCTTGCTATTGTTGCTTGTCGCAGTATATACGGCGGTGAATGGGAGATAGTACGCATGCGCGAGACGAGTTCGTGCGAGTCTTCCGAAAGGTCTGAAACGCGGTACACGGGCCGTGGGGTAATATATATGTCGCGCCATTCTACGCGGAGTGAGTCGCTAAGCTTCTTTTCGACGCGGATAATGCGAGTGGGAAATGTCGAGCAGGTGTAAGCGGATGCGTTACCATTCAACCGGCTCGACTCCATCCGGTCGTCATGGCGGAGGATGAGCCAGAGTTGCATAGGTAGGTCCAGGAACGAGCACTCGGCACCGCACAGCTTCGCGATCATTAACCGTCCAGCACTAGATGAACGGCCATCATGTATCTCGTACACGGGTAGGTGAGCGCGGATGCCCTGAGGAGTGAACGTGAATGAGACTAGATTGGATTCAAGCGGCGCCGTTTTGAGATGAGGGTTCGGAGAGGTCTCAGGTGCATCCTGGAGAATTCATGCGTTAATACGGTGTCAAAAGACACTGCAGTCAAGGGAACGCCTCACAGGCAATCCCGGGGATTCGTATGATTCAGCCACCGTGATATCATTTTCAGCAGTGCACATTGTAGTGATGTCGGAACACTGAGAAAATTCTGAGGGGGATGGGGAGAAGAGATAGCACGAACGTCTAGTGTGTTTTGTGGCCCACGTCGGACGCGACAAGCTAGCTCGAAGGAGTCCCAATACCATCTCGTCGAGGTCCCGCAGTATGATCCTGTCAGCACGAGTGCCCCATGCCAAGAGTGTCGTGTCTGGCGCCCCCCTCAAGAGTTCCTCCTGGAGCCGGTAGAATGCGTTACGACCCTCGCCGTAGAGAGTTGGCATGTTGACGCCAAAGATTCCGAACAGGCAGTACGCCTCGTCCTCGACCCGCGTCGTCGAACGTTTCTGTGCCCACCCCATACGAGCTGCGATGCTGATCTCCGTTACGTCCTTCTTGAACCGCAATATGTCCTCGGGGATAGATGTGATATCGTGGAGTTTACATGCGAGAGAAAATTTGTCGCCAAGAAGTGTCCAGTCGCGAGACATGAAATGAACCGTCTTCGGCGCGAGGAGCTCTTGTAGCGTCCAACCACGCTGGTGCCACTTGCTTTTCCTGAACTCGGTTTCCCATCTCCACCATGATTTGTTTGTTCGTTCTCTCGACGAAACATCGGCCATGTATACATAGCACACCTCCGAGAGAGCGTAGTAGCGAAACATGGAGTTGATGGCTTCTGTAAGTTCAGCGCTGCTCGTCTTGTCAATGCAGCACGTGTCTGCCCATCCCCACTCAAATCCGTGCTGCCCGGCCAGAATGAGAAAGCTACGAATTTTGGGGGTGAGGAGATCACGGGGAACGAGGGGCTCAGCGTTTTCAGAAGGCTTCTGAGAACCTGTAGCCGATGTGTAGGACTGATTAGACGCGAGTGATGTTTGGAGGGGAAATGTCGATGGAGGCTGGAGAGAGGATGGAGGATGATCGTGGTTTGGGACGGATATCGTAGCAACAAGATTGTCAATAATCTGCTGCTGCTGCTCGACTGCATCAGGAAACGGCGCCTGCTCCGTACGGATCAGATATCTCCGCGGCTCCGGTGAACGCCAGCTGGCTAGGGCCAACTCCGCGTACCTTGCGGCGGAGATGACATCTCCGTGTCGGGCCGCCAACTCCGAGTATGGCTGAGAGGAGAATCTGTTTCCGTACAGAGCACGGTTCTCCAGCACGCGCACCTATCTCCATTCAACGCAGTATGGTCTCGGACGCCCGGGGTTGAGTCGGATAGTGATGATATGTAGGGGAATATACATTTGTGCTGCGAGATGTGGTGCAGTGGCGAGCATATCGAAAATGAAACAAGTATTGCTTCACACAACTATATGGCGCCATGGCTGCGGGGAGATGAAGAGAATGTATGCATTTCTATACAAAGAGGAACATAAGTTGATCTATGTAATGGTTCAAGAAGAACAGGTCACATTGGTCAAGTAAAGTATCACTGGCAAGTGTTCGATCAATGGTAAGCCTGCTAACAGGGAGGAGGTGGCAGCTTCGGAATATGCGCGCAATCGGGAGGACAATAGTATTGGTACCACGCAGATGTCCGCGCAAGAACATCACTTTGTATAGTCTACTGCTGTCCGAAGGTTCGTCTGAGAAGGGACTGAATAACTCTAAACAAGCAAGATGTTGTAAGATGCACCCGTATCAACGCGAAGACGTTGGAGCTCGGGTGGAAGTGAGAAGATTACATGAACTCGAGCGACGTGATACCCTGATACAAGCACTCAATACGAGATAGCAGTAACCAAAAACGGACGAACGTACCACGAACGCCCAACGTCTCTGCCTTACTCGGATCTTCAACGGACTCGGATAGGACAGTACTGAATCTCGAAGCGGTTTTCTTGTGAGCGGGCGAGGTGTGGACGGCGTCGAAGAAGGTGTCGCCGCGCATAGCACCTCGTAGCGAGGGCAGAACGCGAGTGAAGCGTCGGAAGACTGGATATTGTGGCAGTTCGAGGCGAGCGGGTTGGATGCGATGTGCGGGCAAACCCTCAGTGGTGAGGTAGGCTGAGAGCGCGTCGATGAAGCCGGGAATACTGTGTTTTGAGCGGACGGTCTCGGGAGACAGCAGACCCAATCCGGGGCAGCGCAAGATCTTATACGGCGGGAAGAATACAGGCTGCGGACGCTCAGCAAACAGCTTGTACGGAACCCACAAGAGAACGGCGGGGGGAGAATTGAAGCACTCACCATATCCCATGTTTCCTCGTCCTCGTTCACTTCTACTACACCGTCGTGCACGCTCTCCCTAGCCTCGTTTCCTTCATCTCCTGAGTCCTCAGGAACCTGCAACGTGCATGTTGAACTGGTAGCTGCGTTGAGGGGGACACCAAGTCAAGTTGCCGTGAGGGTGTGAGCGCCGTAACGAGACTCACTGTCGAGAGGGACATGGGTGGAGGTAGCGGAGAGGATAGATGAGGCGGGATGGGTATGAATAGGAGCAGAACTACCAAAGCGCTGAGCGCTGAACCTCGAGTGCTAGCTGGTTACGATGTTGGGCGCTTTGGACTTAGCTCTTTTCCATTCCGCGTCGCCCTCGCTCCCGTCGTACATCCTCCTCTGTGTTGTCCTCACCTTCATCGCCCTCATCACCATTGTCATATTCCTCGGTCTCGGCCTCTATTGCCACTGAGTGATTCCGTTGCTCCAGTCCAAAAACATCCGAAACTTCCGCATCCTCGTCAACATCCACGGTCCGGGCAACTGCCAGTGTTCCCCCCTGTACGTGTCGCTCTGACTCGCACCCACATCCAGAGTCGTCCATCGCCCGCAACCCGCAACCGGTACCCGCCTCTGTGCTATCTTGTATGGCTGCCTTTCTTGCTCCTCTCACTGTTCCCCACCAGTGAGTACTGGGCTATCCTTAGCTATGTCCCATCCGCTGTCGCGCTCACCACTGCTGCCACCGTCTTCGCCTCGATGGACGACTCTTGGGGCTCGCCCGAGTTCGTCGCGGAGACGAGGCACAAGCGCGCCCCATACAGATGCGTCAGCTATCGTGCGGCCCTCCAGCGCAAACGGGCACAGGTAATTCGACGCGAAGAGACGCGAAGGGACGCAAAGCTGCGAGGAGAGACGCGATCGGGGACGCGAAGAGACGCGCGTCGAGACGCGATCAGAGACGCGATGTGGCGTTCGAGACGCGATAAGGGACGCGAGGGGACGCGGCGCCTATTTGTTCTTATACGTTACTTGTGCGACTTGAAGCTAAACGCTGTATGTATATTCTGACATACATCTGATTGTGTCCTGAGTTCAGGTCATGGGTATGGACGATGCTTACGATCCTTCCCTGGCCTAACTAGGCCGTCCCCTGCTCTCCTACCGAGTCACTGAGTGCTTTTCGACAAGGGCGGCCGTGTCGCTGCTTCCGTCTAGGTTGCGTGTCAGAAGTCGAGCCGACTGTTGCTACATCCATTGCATACTTGGACATTGTCTGCCACTTCCCGCGTCCCAGTCCCCAAGCCAGCAACATTGTAAACGAGTCTAGTGAACGGGCATTAAACGACGTCTACAGAAATATATCTCACAATGAAACATACTACTTATAGTACATTTAGAGATCAAGTAACGAGAAAGCGACGCGCTGCGACGAGGAACATTAGTGTTCCTAGCACAAGACAAACCGCAGCGACGAGATGTGCGAGGACGCGGACGGACGCGGACGGACGCGAGGGGACGCGAGGAGACGCGATGTGGCGTTGTGTGGCGTTTGAGAGACGCGATGTGGCGTTGTGTGGCGTTTGAGAGACGCGAGGGGACGCGAACGGGAAGCGCCCGAGACGCAGACGGACGCGAGCGGACGCAAATTAGACGCCGAGGGACGCGATCCGGGACGCGATAGAGACGCGATCGGACGCGCACTGGGACGCGAAGGGACGCACACTCAGACGCATTGCTGGTACGAAGAGGCCCATACCGAGCCTTATCCTTGTATATCGACAATGTTTAACATAGGGTAGACACGGTATAGCACTCTCACAGAAGTTTTACATCAAGAAATGATCATTCAACGAGAATGATGTACGAGAATACATCTGTCGTATATGGAAGAGTCGCGTCTCTCCACGGGCGCTTGATCGCGTCCCTTTTCGCGTCTCTTCGCGTCTCTTCGCGTCCCTTCGCGTCGAATTCCTTTTGCCCAGCGCAAATGGCCAAGACGGTCGCGAGTGCGCATGCGACCACCGCGTGTGCTCGAACTCGAGATGCCGCGCTCGGAACGGCTGTCTCCGCTGGCGCCGTAGGGACTAGCATAGTGCCGCTCGAGGCTGTTCCGCGGGTGCGCAGTGCGTAAGGGTGCCAGATGATGGGCCCCGCATCGCGCTGCCAGCGAAGCTCGCGGCGTGTCCTTGGGGTGGCGGCGGCAGGTCTACCAGCCCGCTGTGTCATTCCCATCCTGCTCACGATGTGCGGGAGTTGAACACGACCCCCGAGCAGGAGGCGTCGTGGGGGCGTCCAGGCTCATGAGCAGGTTGGTGACATTGCTGGCGGTTGCGGAGATCTTGGGAACGAGCTCAGGCAACGGGACACATCCTCGACGATGGCGGGCGAGGGGGCGACATCTTGTTCGCGCTGGAGGTACCGGACGCCTTGCCCACGGAGAGCTTTCCCTTCGATGACTTGGAGTTCGACAGCGTGGTCGGGCTTGGAGACGGGAGAGAAGGAACAGGGCGGCCGAAGCGTTCACAAGAGAAAGCGGCAGCAAAGCCATGCTGGAGGAGGAATACTGCAGGGCACGAACGTCGGGGGCGGGGGACATCTGTGCGGCGCCGGGCTGGCGCAACGTCCGGGAGATCTCGCAGGCCGGAGCTTGAGAGACTTGCGCGAGTGTCTCGAGGGTCGCGCCGTGCGCAGAAGAGGGTGTGATAGGAGACACAACGGTGGAGACTGAGCCCTCGTCCTTCCACGCGCCGCACTTCCGCTGCTTGTGGGTGGAGGCCGAGCGCGAGCCGGATTCGCCCTCCGCGTCGAGTTTGTTACAGTTGTTAAGGTCATGAAGCAGCTCCTCGTGTAGGCCCTCCTCCTCAGTCTTTCCATCGGGGTCGATTTGCACAATGGCGCATGATTTAGGTAGGACTAGTGGGGTGTATGTAATCCTTGTATGACGAGACATGTAGTAAATCATTTTATTCCCTTCTCGTAGTAAACCGCGTCCTCTGTGTGTGTTTGCATGCGAAAGTGAGCTATTACACAACATTCTACAGATCTCGAGGAAATCCACTGGGCATACATCTAAGTGGCACGGAATAACTCAACTACTCGTTACCCACAGACCCCAACTCAGTAGTGCGCTGTATGGAGATGGTCAACTCTGTATGGAGTCGTCTTCTCCAGGTAGAGATAGAGGTCTCAGCCGTGGCATCAATGGATCGGCCGATCTCCGTATGATCGTGCCTATCTCCACGGCTCCATCGCTCCGTACGGCACTGTATGACGCAAATGGATAAGATAGCGTTTCCTGATGTGTACTTTGCAGCTGTTCAAGGGCTGCCTGAAGCTCGTCGAGGGTAAGGTGTCGTTTTTTCTTCCCTGCCGGCGCAGCGTGTCCCTCTTCCTTTTCTTCACACTGCTTGGCCGCATCCTGGACCTTCTGGAAGGTGTCCTCCTCCGAAGCCTCGCCCCATACGTGCGACAGGATTGCATAACCCCCCGGTACGTCCTCCGGACGGTTGAAGGACACGAGCTTTCCGGTCTTGGTATTCAGGAGCCGCATGACTGTGGCGAATGGTGAAATCAATCCGACGCATGAATTTGGACAACCAATGAATCGTACCTCAGGCGTAGTATGAAAGAAGGAGCGATAAAGCGAGATAGGGTAGTGAAGAACGGAGTAAGGGATTCGGTGTTCCTCAGTCGCCAACAGATCCTACAGAGCAGATTGTGACGGGGCGTCTTCAATTCGACACCAATGGCCCGGAAGAAGCTCTCAAGCTCACTCGTGGAACTAGTCCAGATCGAGCGTAGCTGCAGTGGCAGCTCTGTCCTTATCAACGCTGAAAGGATGAATGTATATCACGGGCTTGAGGTGACGGTCAAGTTGCGATTAGCTATGAGATATACAACTTCCTGCCAAAAAGTCGGTCGCAGACCTTTTTTCAAGTTGATGCTTGAGACGGCGGAGTTTGTACGACCGCAGGATATAGGTAATAGTATGAGAGGCCAACTAAGGATAGTGAGTAGTAGTCAGCTGGCCAAGGACGGAGAGCAGGTGAGCCCGGGATAGTGGGGCTGTGGAACCGATTGTCATACCACTTGATCACGATCACGAGCCGCGCACGTGCACGCCCTCATCATCTGCCAATGGTGAACTCATGACGTCATTTGAAACGGGTGGAAGACGCCCTAGCGCTACATGTGTGAGAACAACATCCGCATCGTATGCGCGGTTCGCCGGAATACCTTATGTCCATTGCTCAACCCATCCATCGCAGCTTTCTGAGTCTTTGGGACCACATTACAGGTAACTATAGGCATCCGCGCTGGCGGATTAAGGACTACCGCGGTCTGTGTGCGCAGCGATTGGGCCATGCAGCGGTAGACGCGTCCCCCGAGGCGGACGTCGAGAACGTGCGTAGCACCAGTGTTAGCGCGCATAAAGGTGAGCTGGATATTGCGCTCTAGGTCGCCGAAAGCGCGCGTGCCATGAGGCCACTGGTCCAAATGGTTAATGCTCGAGCCTCGGGCGCCGCCAGTGTTAGGCATGTGAGCCTCAGCTGCGATGTCGGAGGGTGGAGGCACGGAGAGGGACGCGGTTGCCCACGGAACGCCGGCGGGCGTGAGGCCAATCGTGACACGGAAGCCCTCGCCCGCCACAAGACGATGCTTGAACGCGAAGTGCGCGACGGCCTTGCCTCCGGGAGGCGGTCTCTGGATCTTCTGCACCGTGCTTGGAAGTCTCAATGGAGGCCCCTCCGCCTGCTTTCCTTGCTGGTCCACCCCGACAGGCTCGAACCCGCTCTTCCGCAGCTCTGCATCGAGCCAGCGGGGAAAGAAGAACCTGAACGTCCCCGCCCTTCCCACCACCCAACTTTGCTCGCGGCCCTCCTCGCCTGACATCGGCATGCCCGGGGAGCGCGACGACGGGCGATGGCTGATGTAGAGCGTTTCCCAGTGCGCATTGAGAGTCCGGGGATCTGCACTTGAGAGCGCCGCGTGGGCCCACGCGGTGGGCGCGAGGCGGACGCGAAGCCGGGCCCAAGTCGACGTCCCGCAGACTGTAACGCCAACGTGGTAACGCGGGTGCTCGACGTCCGCGGAGTGTAGGCGACGCCGGAGAAGGAGGCCGAGAGGCGCAACGGGGGGAGAAGCGTCGGGAGGGACAGTTTGGGTAGACGATGGGGCGAGGAGCCGTTTTGTGCGGGATGAGAAAGGAGGAATGGAAGGGGATGGGGAGGATTGGCAGGCGAGTACGGCGATTGCTAGGCAGGACGCGCCCTTAGAAGCGGAGATGACTAGAAGCCGTGAACGCACGCCCTGCGTTGTGACAGTGAAGTCGGGAAGGGAAATCGAAGTGAGAGACTGTGACGCCCTGTTGCGCTTTCCCTGTGAACGACGTTGAAAGTTATAATACTTAGGTTCTATAGAAAGATCAGGTCTAGATGGTAACGTACCTTTTTCGATATGTCGATTCCGAGCGCTTTGATGGTTTGCCTAACAGCGAGATGTAGCGGGATAGGTACGTAGTTCGCAGAATTGCTAAACGCAGCAGGAGAAGGAGCGAAGAGGTGGCTATCATCGTGGTAGTTGCTGAACGCTAGCTGCTCCGTGAACAATGCCGTTCGGAGGGGGGCCACATGCCCCCAGGCGAACAAGGTCTGGTCGGAGGTCCTCTTCAGTATCTCCTCTTGAAGCCTTCGGAACGCGCGCCGGCCTTCTCCGTACACCGTCGGCATGTGAACGTCAAATAGGCCCATCAGAGAGTAGGCCTCATCCTCGAGGCGGGTTGTCGTACGCGCAGACGCCCACCACATCCGCCGTGCGACGCTCACGTCGGTTACCGCACGGCGAAACGTCAGCACGTCCGCATCGACGCCAGTGATGGACTCCAGGAGTACGGCGAGGCTCGCCTTCGTTCCGATGACGGACCAGTCGCGAGCGAGAAAGAGTACTGTCCGCGGCGCGATGAGCTCTTGTAACGTCCAACCACGGGTGAACCACTTGGCTTTAGGAAACTCGCGCGGAATATCGTTGACGTCCGCGGCGTGGAAGGAGAGCGGAGAGGCGCCTTCAGCGTTTGGGGAGAGTGGAGGAACGTCGTGGAGGTAGGCGTAGCAAACATTCGCCTTGGCATACCACGCGAACATGCAGTTGACGGCTTCAGAAAGTTCTGCGCTACTTGTACGATCAATGCAGACGGTGTCGATCCAAAGCCAGTCGAAGCCGTGTGATGCCGCGAGGAGGCAGCACTCGCGTACCTTTGCGGAGGCGTGGTCGCGGGGTACGCCGGACGTCATATTGCGGAGGGCCTGGAGATCCTGAAAGCTCATCTCGTGGTCCTGCCAGACATGGGAGAGAATGGCATAACCGCCCTTGACGTCGCTCGGGCTGTTGAAGTTCTCGAGTTCACCGGTGGTGGTATGGATGAGCCACATCTACAATGTCAACAACTGAAAGAAGATCGATATCTGTAAGTTTGGAGAGTCTATTAATGGAGGCATTAGGCTGCTACGTACCTTCAGGTACCTTGACTGACGTCGCAATAAATTCGGGGGTGGTGGTCCGGGTTTATCGCGTAGGGGTCATGAATTTGCACTTCCTGAGGTTCAGCGACTGGCATCACGACAGGCCGCGAAGCTTGAAGCGCTTGCGCCTACTTACGGCATGATCCGGCGATGATTGGAGGCAGATGGCCCGCCCCTCGCGGAGATATGTCATGACTGCCTTAAGTCGCCCTCAGCAGTCGATGAGAGGCGAGAGAGTACAGGAGAGTACTGGCGTCGGCGAGAGACGACTCGACGTCCACCTGGGCGCTTATGCCACGCTCATGCCACGTGTATACACAAACGGCTCTCTGAGCGTCTCAGTATCCGAAGATTCGAATTTTCGAACCTCCTTCAATGCTCCATGTGCACACTACACAGACTTCCGAGATGCTCATCCGTTCGAAGGTCTTCCAACACATTATGCAGAGCCATTGAATTCAATGACAGCATATACCATGAACCCTAGCAACATGTATTGCGCTCGGACCTTGCAGTCCTCGCAAAATCGTTGCGCGACGCGTGGACCTCATACCTCGGAGCCTCCTTCGACGACAGTCCCTGGTAGCCTCTGAGCTTCACTGTACGTCCCAACATTGTTCACTCCCCTCTTAGATCTTATGCGAGCTTGTGCCTTGGGATGACAGATGTCTCGGTGGTGTGAACTGTCCGACAGCTGTACAAGCTTTCACAGCCTCATTCGACCACAATGCGGTGACGGATCCTGCCACGACGTGACCAGTTTTTGGCTTCTGGACGTGAAGTATCTGGTCTGGAATCTTTCTGTACAAGCTCCTCAAATGTAGGAAGCCGGGGCTGTGCGGAACAGCCCGTCTCACTGACTGAACTTAGAGTTACGTCGCTACGTCCCGCCCGTCCCTCTGTATATTATCACCAGCTGCACGAGATAAACCCAAGTCCCCCGGTTCTTGCTCCCATCCTTGACGTTCTCAAACTCTTCACCTCCAGATCCTTCTGGGGTCGTGTTCTCGAGAGTCGGCATACTCACCTTCCCGGTCCCAGTCTTGAGATCGCTCGAATTAGCAACGGTATGTGACTTCCTCGAATACATGCCACTTTACCCGAATTCACAATTACAGAACGCAGCAATGTGGCTGCTTAACACAAAGCGTGCACAGTTATATCCGTTCCCGGACGCCTCCTCTGTTCCCCGCGGCGGCTATGCTATCCTCTCTCACACTTGGAACCTCGACCCGTCGCAGGAGGATAACTTTCAGGACCTGCAGCGTATCGCCGAGAAATGCCGGAGGACTGGTGAAAATCCCCGTGACCTCGTCGGACCAAAGATCCGGAACTGTTGTATGACTGCAGAGCATGACGGGTACGCATGGGTGTGGGTCGATACATGCTGCATCGACAAGACGAGCAGCACAGAGCTCTCTGAAGCGCTTAACTCAATGTTCAGCTTGTACGCGCTCGCGGAGGTCTGTTACGCTTACCTTGAAGACGTTCCTTCGGACGATGATGTTCATGACGACGATTCGGCATTCCGGAATGCACGGTGGCATACTCGCGGGTGGACATTGCAGGAACTCCTAGCGCCTGCCTACGTCGTCTTCCTGTCCCAGGACTGGAAACCCCTTGGCACCAACCGAGACCTCGCTGTCCTTCTCGGCGATATTACCGGAATCTTTCCTGGCTACCTCACTCGCGCCATGAATCTATTCCGTGCCCCTGTCGCCATGCGCATGTCGTGGGCTGGATTCCGGACGACATCTCGCGTTGAGGACCAAGCGTACTGCCTTCTCGGGCTCTTCGACATCACCATGCCCATCATCTACGGCGAGGGAGAGAGGGCCTTCCAGCGTCTTCAACAGGAGATCATTCACCAAAGTCACGATACCAGTCTCTTCGCCTGGTTGCCTGACTACTACGATTCGTCCCCTGGGGATCGATTGTATGCCCCGGTAGACATGCAAGAGTTCACGCAGTCGATTCACGACCCGGACCAGAATGGGCGCCACATATTTGCACGATCCCCTTACGACTTCCGGGGGTTGAAGGCCGTATTCTACACGCCACATCTCAGTTCTGACGACGTTCTACAGCCGTATTTGGCTCGACAATGGCTAGAGCCCGTATGTAGTATCGCCATCTTACGTCAAGCAGTTTTTCCGTCTAACCTCTCTCTCAACAGGAAAACGACGTCAACCGTACACGGAGGACAATTGGGCCATATGGAAGCATTCAGGTTCCATCCTTCAAGATGACCAGCCACGGAATGAAGCTCAAATGTCGCTTTCCTGTCGCGGATGTTGACGGAGTCACGATCGCGGTCCTTCTTTGTGAGGCAAAACAAGAGAATGTTGGAAAAGAACACATTGGGCTTATCCTACATACCATCAAAGATGAGGAGCTGGATGAGCCCGACGGCGTCGCATACTACGTAGGCTGCGCTTTCTCCCGCGACAGCACGGCAGGTGTCCATAGGTACTGCCGGATCGCGCTCCTCGGGAAAGACATGTACAATCTCCAGTACAGAGGCAAGACGTTTAGGGCGCAGTGGAGAGACATCATCATACATGCAGGACCCCGCCCCGAATATCGATCCGACAGTACCCACTTCTTCCTTCGCTTTATTCCAGACGCCCTCCTTGCCGCCCCATTCCGTATCCCCCGTTGGCTAGTCAGCTACCTTTCAACTTTCCACTTCCGCCCCAACTGCGCTATTACCACGCGTACGGACACAGGGCAAGTGCAGATCATACTCCGTTTCGCGGACATCTCAACAGGCGAGGCTCTGAGAATCTGTCTCGGAATCTGCGCGGACTCGGACACGGGACCCCTCGACGTCGGCCGCGTCTTCCACTGGGCACGCGCGGACGCAATCCACAGCAACTCAGAGAATCCGCTCGGGGACGAGTGGCACGCCCGCCCACACGACTGTCACCAGGACCACGTCGACGCGTGGCCGGGCCGCGCGAAGGCGTTTGGCGACGAACAACGCACGATCCGCCTCTCGTTCACACCGTGCCAGCACTCTCCGAAGACGACCCGCGTCCTCGACCTCGAGCTCTTTGGCAGCGTGTACGAGGAGTGGAAGACTGCCGCGAGCAAAACGCGCTCGACGCCCGCAATCATGGAGGAGTCCGATGGTCCCGTCGCCCCACCAAGGACCACGCGCGCCGATGCCGAATCCATGACGCTGCGACTCCGCTCGCATGTCAAAGGGTTTTCCTTCAGGGGCCGTAGTAGGAATGCCGATATTGTTGCAGCGGCAGGAGGTCCCACGGGCGCGCTCGTCGCGCAACGTCCCTTGGTTGGATCGGGAGTCGGGAGCCGAGTCGTCAGTGTCCTACGCTACATTACACAGGGGAGACCATTAGAAGAGATTGCTCCAGCTCGACGATGAGGTATGCAAGTAACATCCAATACTTCCGAACTTCACTTACGCTGAACTGCATGTTTCAAGATCTGTTCCTGACCGGACGTCATAAAGCAAGAGTTTGTGACGATCAGCTGTGGGACTATTTAGGTACTAGCAGGAAGACGGACTTCGTGTTAGGTCGATTGCTAACCCCCTCGCCGGCCAGTACCTGGCTAGCAGGACTGGTCCAGTGGGCGCGTGCCATCGCGGTACTGGTGTACGCAGTGGCGCCGGAGTTGCTGCCAGTGGAGGCACCGCTTCTTATGTAATTTTACGAGATCCCGTTTTATCGGTCTTTGGTTTACAGGTCTTGGCTGTTTTGGGTGCCTTTCTTAGACGCGAACTCTGTACTTAGGATGAAAGTGGTGACCAAGGTCAGCAGCGACGGAATTTGAGCCCCCGGGCCAGAGACGCGCGAGCTTGGTAGAGTCACATGACCGTCCTGCCACGCCGGAATCAATTTGCTTTTAAGTGCATGCCTGTTGTTGACTTGTCAAAGTCGAGGCCATTTCCCATGCCCCGGGTACCCCGGGTACTGACGTTGTGCGCCAATGTGGATGGAGGGTTCGTATAAGTATAGTCCGACGGAGGGCCGCCTTACCTGCATATCCTTCGGCGACTGAGCCAGTTCGCCTGGCAAGAACATTTTTGCTAATTTGAAAGTGAGTTCATCGGATAAGCTTTCCACTATGGATATCCGTGCTCATGCCTTTTCTTCAAACTTGAAGGAGTACCTTGGGGCAACCTCCAGCCACACACCTCCTGGCAGATACTAAGTAGTAGCACGCAGTTCTCACCCTGGGACCGGAGTCCAATACAGGTAGAAAGGTAGTACCTACCCTTCTTCCAGTCTCGCCTTCCTCGCGACTACCTAACCAATCGAATACTCAATGGTACACAATCAACAGTTACCATGCGGCTTCTAAGCACGGACCGCGCCGAGCTCAGCTTCTTTCACGACCCGTCCGTCATCCCAGGCGGCTATGCGATCCTGTCCCACACGTGGAGCCTCGAAACTTCCGAAGAGGACTCCTACCAGGATCTCATGCACATCATCGAGACGTGCAAACGTACGAACGAGAACCCGCGCGACCTCGTCGGGCCGAAGATCCGCAACTGCTGCATCGCCGCGGAGCGGGATGGGTACGCGTGGGTGTGGATCGACACCTGCTGCATCGACAAGACGAGCAGCACGGAGCTGTCCGAGGCGCTCAACTCGATGTTCAGCTGGTACGCGCTCGCGGAGGTCTGCTACGCGCACCTCGAGGACGTGCCCTCGAACGACGACCTTGGGGACGACGACTCGGCATTCCGGAAGGCGCGCTGGCACACGCGCGGGTGGACGCTCCAGGAGTTGCTGGCTCCGGCGTTCACGATCTTCATGTCGAAGGACTGGAAGGTGCTCGGGACGAACCGCAGCCTGACGATGCTCCTCAGCGACATCTCGAACATCCACCCCGGGTACCTCGCGCGCGAGTTGAACGTCCTCCGCGCCCCGATAGCGATGCGCATGTCGTGGGCCGCGATGCGCCGGACGACGCGGATCGAGGACGAGGCGTACTGTCTCCTCGGGCTCTTCGACATCACTATGCCCATTATCTACGGAGAAGGGCGGCGCGCGTTCCAGCGGCTGCAACAGGAGATCATCCGTCAGTCGTACGACACGAGTTTGTTTGCGTGGATCCCAGACTTCTATGGACCCAAGGACGCAAACGTGCTGCCCGCAACTCTGGACGAGGTCTGGAAGAAGTTCCATGACCCGGAGGATTTTGGTCGTTTCCTCCTGGCGCGGTCGCCTTCTGACTTTGCTGGGCTGAGAGCAGTGTACTACACGCCACGACTGAACAGCGACGAGGTTCTACAGCCCTACCTAGCGTGGCAATGGTCGGAGCCGGTAGGTCTTGGATGGAGATTCTTCCAACCCTACGGCTGACATTGTTTTGTAGGAGAACGATAAGAACCGCGAACGAAGAACAAATGGCCCCTTCGGGCGCATACAGCTCCCATCTGCCAAGTCCACCAGCCACGGGATGAAGCTTAAATGCCGCTTCCCTGTCGCAGAAGTCGAAGGTATCACCATCGCCGTCCTTCTCTGTGAATCCCGGCAAGAGCACACCGGCAAGGAGCATATAGGGCTCCTTCTCCATCCCGCCGAGGACGACGAGCTGCAGGACCCTGACAACAAGGCATACTACACCGGGTGGGCGTTCCGCACGAGCGACTCTGCGCACCGATACTGCCGCATCGCCCTGCTCGGGAAAGACCTCTACAACCTCACTTTCCGCGGGAATACCTTCCGCGCGCAGTGGCGCGACATCGTCATCAACGCAGGCCCGCGCCCCGAAGAGCGCGCAGACAACGCTCACGCGCTCCTCCGCTTCGGGGCCGACCGCGTTCCCGAGGTGCCCTTCCGGATCCCGCGCTGGCTCATGGGCACGCTCACCGCGCTCAAGCTGCTCCCCGACTGCTCCGTCGTCCTCCGCAAGGACACGGGGGAGATGCAGATCCTGCTCCAGTTCATCGACACCTCGGACGGGGAGGCGTTGCGCATCTGCCTGGGGGTGTGCAAGGACTCGGACACGGGCGCGCTCGACGTCGGCCGGACGTTCCACTGGGCGCGCGCGGAGCCGGGGCATATGGAGAACCGCAAGGACGAGGCGTGGCATACGCGCGTGCATGATTGCTTTCAGGACCATATTGATGCGTGGCCTGCGCGCGCGAAGGCGTTTGGGGACGAGAAGCGGACGATTCGGTTGGCGTTTACTCCGTGTCAGCACGCGCCGAGGACGACGAGGGTGCTGCACGTCGAGCTCACAGGGAGCGTGTACGAGAAGCGCCAACGTGCGGCGGGGATCACCTTACCTTCAACAGGGGCGCTTGGGTCTATGGAGCCGGAAGTTGCCCCGAGTGCAAAGGAGTCGGACAGGGAGTCGAAGAAGGGGCTGGGATGGGGCGCGCATGTGCGAGCGTTGGCTACCAGGGTGCGTGGGCCTCTGGATCATTACAATGCAGAAAACCTCTCGACGAGCGAAGGACGCGCGGACGACGCGTCGCGCACGCTCGTGGCAGAGAGTCACTCCAACACTGGTACTGTTGGGCGTGGGGTCGTTGAGGTCTTGCGGGAGACATGGCGAGGACGTCCGCTCTCGAGACTGGTCTCGAAAGATTGAGATACGTAGTTGGCTTTTATGGACTTGGGTTTGGATTTGTACACTGAGCTTTCGTATGTATTGGCACTCGTCGGTGGAATCAATCGTCTTGTTGCGCAAGGAGGGGGGAGTCCGCCGGACTTGAAGCTTGAAGAACATGCGACGTCTGGTTCAATTCGAAAGAGTCCTGCTGCCGCGCCACCGCCGAGGTTGTAAACATGACGACGACATGTAACGGCGCCAACGTCGTGGCAAACCGTTCTGCCCTCTCTTTCCCTTGCCATCACCATCTCGCGGACCTGACCCAATATTCTATCCAATCTTTAGCCCTTCTAACTTCGCATATGCACACGAATGTCGGCGTAAACTCGTTTCTGCTGGACTTCTGATCGGTCGGTGACCTGACAAGCCGGCTCGGGGGGTCCGCCGCGCTCACGGGGCGGGGAACTTTGACCCGACGCCCGACGCCGGGCCCGCCTCCGAGACCTTCAAGTCCGGCCAAGTCAAGACCGAGTACGCAGCCGGCCCGTGCTAAACCCTCCTCGACACGCGCCGCGCAGCTTACGCCTCTCCCTCTCTCGTCCTCCCACCACCCACCTCGAACGCGCCAAGTTCCAACCCCTACACCATGGCCGACGCGTCCCCCGCACCCTCCACCTACACCGAAGCCTGGCTCCCCGGGCCCTCCGACACCCAATTCTACACGCGCACGTACGCCCCTCCCCCCTCCACCGGGCCGCCCAAAGCCGCGATCCTCTTCATCCACGGGTTCGTCGAGCACTGCGCTCGGTACGAGTGGGCCCATGGGGCGCTCGCGGCGCAGGGCGTCGCGGTGTTCACGTACGACCAGCGCGGGTTCGGGCGCACCGCGCTCGACCCGGCGCATAAGAGCAAGGGGAGCAGCTATGGGAAGACGAGCTGGAGGGAGCAGCTGGGCGATATGGAGTTTTGGGTGCGGTATGTGAGTGGGGAGGTGTTCCCGGGGGTGAAGCTGTTCTTGATGGGGCAGTCGATGGTGAGTCCCAGTGAGTTGGTGGTGAAGAGAGGATGAGCTGAGGGGTTGTGTTGTGGTTTATAGGGAGGCGGGCTTGTGCTTGCGTTCGGCACACGCGTCGCGGCGCCGCCGTCGAAGGAGTCTTTGGGGTTGCTTTCGGGCATCATCGCGTCCAGCCCACTCGTGTTGCAGACACACCCCGCACCCAAGGCTCTGCGGTTTGTCGGGGGCAAGGCGAGCGCGCTTTTCCCAGCGCTGCTCATCGACGCGCCGATCCCTGTCGACGTGAGTGTTTTTGCGTTGACCGGTCTAGGACGGTGGTGGATGTGTGCTTACGCGCTACATTGCCGCTGTAGCATCTGTCGCACGACAAGGCCGCGAACGACGCGAACAAGAACGATCCACTGGTCATCCAGAAGGGGTCTCTGAAAGGCGTACATGATATGTTGAGCGGGGTGCGTTTCGTAACCGTCGTTTATATTCTCTTCCTTCCCTCATTTCCGGCGCTTTGACTGCTCATCTCCATGCTGTTCCTTCGCTCACGCTCATTTCCGTTTTAATGTGGTTATATGCGCTCCCTTTCGCGGGATTGAAACGCGTTTTGTTCGGTTCACTCAAACACCGCGCAGGGCGAAGGTCTGCTTCGTAACGACTACAAGAACTGGGAGAAGAACGTTCCCGTACGTCATACATTATTATCGGCCCGAAGTTCCTAAGCTCACGTATATTTTTCCAGCTCTTGATCACTCATGGTACCGCCGACGAGGTACGTGCATCATTGCATTGTTTTTGCCATTCGACATTCGAGCACGGTATGCACGGTGCTGGGAACTCTATGCACTTCTCCGCGTACCGCTTCTTTGAAGCGTGTTTGTTCGAGCGACCCGTGGATGTTCGGATCTTTGCTGGTGGCACCGCGATGATACCGCAACATTTGCTTGATGGCTTTCACTCGTGGAGCACGCAGCGCCGTGCGCTACGTGTGGCGGCGGGGGCGTGTCCGTGCTGGACGGGACGGGCCCTTCCTTTGTTCATACAATCATACTCTAGCTTCAATTCAATCCGTCTTCGCCTTCTCGTCTTCGCTTTTAGTAGTCTTCGTTCACCGAGGAGGAGAGACTCAGGGCCCGGGCGGGGTTCGCGAGGCGGGGACCGTGGCTCTGGAAGGCCGATGCTGACGGGCGCGCGTCTCCAGGTGACCTCGTTCAAGGCGTCCAAGGAATTCTTCGATAAGGTTCAGGCGGAGGATAAGGAGTTCATGCCGTTCGAGGTTGGTAGCCGAGTGCTTCTGGGCGCGTCGGGCGCGGAGCTGACGGACGTGTGCGCGTCGTTTGCAGGGCGGCTTCCACGAGCTGGTGCACGAGCCGGAGGGGGTGAAGGAGCGGTACGTGGGGGCGTGCGCGGGGTGGGTGCTGGCGTGGGCGGGCGGGGAGGGTGCGAGGGGGACGGCGGGGGGGCCGAAGCTGTGATGATAGGGACGTGGATAATGTATAGCCGGTGCGCGCTGTCTGAGATTGGCGGCGGGTGGCCGGCCGGGGAGTGCGCTGGGCTGGGTCCACTGGGCCGCTGGCGGAGGCGTCGGGGACTAGCCGTTCCGGGAAGTGGTCCGTGCGGTCGCGTGGGACGGTGATGGGAGAGTCGAGTCGCGGGGCCGACGCTCTTCTCGTTCTGCTCTCGTTCGTCCTCGTTGGCCATCCATCCCTCTCTTCTTCTTCCTCCGGGTGGGCTGCCTCACTTCCGTTCGCAAGAGCTTTTTAAATAATCCCTACACCCACCGCCCCGCACTCGCTCCCTTTTTGTGCGTGTCTTTTCTTGCC
The DNA here is from genome assembly GCA_002150815.3 of Grammothele lineata. Lineage (NCBI taxonomy): Eukaryota > Fungi > Basidiomycota > Agaricomycetes > Polyporales > Polyporaceae > Grammothele > Grammothele lineata. The sequence continues at coordinate 38,667 of NDFF03000221.1, read as the reverse complement.
CACACTCCTTTGCTGGCCGCCCACCCGCCCCGCCTGCCCCCGCCGCACCCACGCTCGCTCTCTGACTCCCGCATTTGTGCCCTCCAATCCCGGCGCACGCGATGGAAGACCAGTCCGCCTTCGCCGCACAGTACCAGCAGTACTCCCCCTTTGAGCTCGACATGATGAAGGTCAGCATGCGCCTCTCCTCCCTCCGCGCACCCGCACCCCCCCTCATCCGCGACTCATTTCCGCCAGCAGAGGTCCATGGAAGCCGTCGGCGGCCCCGACGCGAAAAAGGCCCGCTGGTCGCCCACCTCCTTCGCCAACGGCACCGCCGGCATCCCCGCCCCCTCCGCCGGTGCTGCCGCCGCCGCCAACCGTGACGCGTTCGCCAACTACGGCTACGGCCCCCAGGCCGCCAACGGCTTCGCCAACTCGCCCCCCCAGTCCGGCTTCGCCGCCCAGGCCGCAGCACAGGGCGCGGGCAACCCCCTCTACTCGACCCCGTCCCTCAGCGTGAACACGGCCGTCGCCACCAACGGCATGGGCCAACAGATGAGCCCCAACACCGCGGGCCCGTACACGCCCCAGAACCAGCAACCGCCCTCGGCGAACCCCAACAGCGCGAACCCGTACAACGGCTTCAACGGCTACAGCATGCTCGGTATGGGTCTCCCCGCGATGAACGTGCTCGGAGGGTTCGGGTACAACGGCCAGATGGCGGCGAACTTTGCGCAGGTGTGTGTCCCCCCTCCGTTACTTTCGTTGCCCTCTGCGTTCCTTCTGTGCGCTGGCAGCGTCCGCAGCACAGCCGTTATCACGGTGGCTTTTTTCTGTTTCATCGCCGCGTGTATTGCCGGCGCTGCAGTTTTTTCAATCGCGCGTGATGCGCTGTATGTGCCTCGTAGCCATCGGTGTAGGCGGCTTTCGCAGTTTAGGGCGAACCGTTACCTATTCGGCCCCGGCGCAAGTCGTCCTTTCGCTCTTCTTTCTGGGCGACCTATTACATAATTTCTCTCTGGATGTTCTTCCGGGGCCTGTGCCTTCTGATCCACGTTGGGGGCTTCAGTTAAAACGTCTCCAAGGCCCTGCCGCCGGCTATCTGGTGGCAACGCGATGAACGTGGCTTATTACACTCGTTTCTGGGTCGCGTTCCTGCTCACACAAGCCGATGCTGACAATGTAAACAGCAGTCACTCAACCAGCAGCGTCTCCCCTCGCTGACCATCCCCTCCCCGGCTGCGTCACCCTACTCCCCTGCGGCTATCACTGCCGCGCTCTCGGCCCAGAACAACACGACTGCGCGCACGGTGTACGTCGGCAACCTCCCCGCGACCGCGTCCGTGGATGAGCTCCTCAACCTCGTCCACTTCGGCCCCCTCGAGTCGATCCGCGTACTTCCCGAGAAGTCGTGCGTGTTCCTGTCGTTCCTCGACGGCGCGACCGCCGCTGCCTTCCACGCGGACGCGCTCATCAAGAAGCTCTCTCTGCACGGTCAAGAGCTCAAGATCGGCTGGGGTAAGCCCTCGCCCGTACCGTCTCAGGTCGCGCTCGCGATCCAGCAGAGCAACGCGAGCCGGAATGTCTACCTTGGCGGCCTCGAGGAGACGATGACCGAGGAGCAGCTCCGCGACGACCTCTCCCGCTTCGGGCTCATCGACCAGGTCAAGATCGTGCGCGACAAGAACATCGGCTTCGTGCACTTCCTCTCCATCTCCACCGCCACCAAGGTCGTGAACACGCTCCCGACGGAGCCCGCGTGGGCGGGCAAGCGCGTCAACTACGGCAAGGACCGGTGCGCGTACATCCCCAAGAGCCAGCAGGCGGCCGCCCAGGCGGCGCAGGCCGCTGCGGCGCAGAGCCTCGTGGCGCAGAGCGCGGCGCTCAGCCCGCTCTCGGCGACGGGCGCGAACCCGTTTGCGAGCCCGATCTCGCCGTACATGCCCTTCTCGCCTGATGCGCTCCAGAGCCTCGCGGGCGGCCAGGGCTTGAACAGGACGGTGTACCTCGGGAACATCCACCCGGAGACGACCACAGAGGATCTGTGCAATGCGATTCGGGGTGGCGTTCTTCAGAGCTTGCGGTACATGCAGGATAAGCATATTGCTGTACGTTCCTCCGCCCGTTGCTGAGGGGAAGGAAGCGCTGACATGTTTGTTGCAGTTCGTTACGTTCGTCGACCCCGCGGCAGCCCTTACCTTCTTCCAGGTTGCTTCGTACCAGGGCATGACGCTCAACAACCGTCGGCTCAAGATCGGTTGGGGCAAGAACAGCGGGCCGCTTCCGCCCGCGCTTGCGCTCGCTGTGCACTCAGGCGCGACGCGGAACGTGTACGTCGGCAACGTCGAGGACTTCGACGTCTTCACCGAGGAGAAGCTCAAGCGCGACTTCGGCGAGTACGGCGAGATCGAGCTCGTCAACTTCCTCAAGGAGAAGAACTGCGCGTTCGTCAACTTCACCAACGTCGCGAACGCTATCAAGGCCATCGACGGCGTCAAGAACAAGCCCGACTACGCCAACCTCCGCATCGCGCACGGCAAGGACCGCTGCGCGAACCCGCCCCGCTCCGGCCCGCAGGGAGGCAGCGGGGGCAGGCGAGGCGGCGGAGCGTCCCAGCCCCCGAGCGCGATCGAGCCTCCGGAGGGTGGGAACCCGCTCCTGAAGGCCCCCTCGGAGAACGGCATCAAGGAGGAGTCGGCGGAGCAGATGATCGTTGCGGACGTGCCGTCGGGCGAGGTCGAGGCGTCCGCCTGAGCGGGCGGCGTCACTCGTAGATAAGACGCCCCGCTGCGCTCCGGACGTGAACAGAACAAGACAAGACATACCCCTGCGTCGCCGCCCGCGTACGAACGACCTGTAGCATTCGGCGGCTGCTTGGATACCCGTCCCTGTATATCGTGCTCACTATCGCTCCTCGACTCGCCTCGCCTTGCCTCTCGCCTCTCGCCTCGCTCGCTGAACGCTCCCGCTCCCCACAATGCTCTGCGACTGTACTACCTCCTTCTCTGTCTCGCTCTTCGCCCCGGCGCGCTCCCGTCCTGGCCGTCCAGTAAAACCGTCATTCGAACACGGGCAAGCGTGGATCACATTCCACTTTCCTGCTCCCTCCTTACCTCCCTCCTCCCACTCATCCCCTTCTCGCCACACGTGCATGCGTGCGCGGGCGGGCGGGCGACGCGTGCGCGAACGGGTGTCCCGGCTGCCACACGCGCGCGGACCTTGGGCTATTGGTTGCTCGTTCTTTATCAACTTGGCTTTCGCACCCCTTCGCTATAGCTAGCAAACACTTGCGTTCGCGGTGACTCCTCTGTCGCTACACATCCCTGCCCCCCACAGCCCCACCCAAACATTTTTTTCCCTTCGTTTCGTTTCGTTTCGTTTCCTGCTCGTTCTCTTCTGTCTCTCTTCGCTCCGACGGTTCACGTTCTATTCGTAGGCTTCTCGCGTTTCGGAAGCCTGCGCGCGGTTCGTGTCCGCCAGAGCCCTATGCAATTCCTTTCTTCCCTTCCTCTTCGGATCGCCCCAACGTGCCAACGTGTGCCCCTCCATCTCCATCTCCCCCTCCCAATCTCCACCCTGAACCTACCCGCGTGTCCCCGTCTCACCAACAGCTCCATTACTCTCTCTGTCTCTCTCTGACTGATACCGGTACTATACGTCCCCCTCATCATCACCATCATCACCCCCCTGAGTCCTGAGTCCTGAGTCCTGACCTCCCCGAACCTCACCCCGGGCTCTCTGTCCTACGTACATAGTATAGTGCGAGGCGTGCGGGTGCTATAGCGATGCAGTAATTTTTGGCGTGTATCTCCCTCCGCGCGCGCACACAACGCAGACGTAGTTTGACGTGGCAATGGAGTCTCTGTTTCCCTCTCTCGTTGCGTCGTGCGCAAGGATCTGCGATGGCATACGATGACTGGTGAGTGTGTGGCACGTCAGTGTAATATTCGGAGCTGAGTCCAATCATGTTTATCAAGTTTGAGTTTATGTAAGGCGTAGGAAGACTTGGACTGGCAGATCTCCGTCCCGTCTATGCCTGTTACCGCTCGACTCGCAGTTGCTATTTTGATATCCCCGTCACGTCCCATAACGGAGCGAGATCTCCATCGACCGCTAAAAACCGGTGTTCGTAAGCGTCCTAGTTCAAGAAAACGGAAGATAACAGCCAAGTCATGTAGACGTCCATGGCTATGGGCGAGCCCGACTCCCGAGTGTTGTCAAATCTATCCGCTTCTCCGTGGTGCCTCAATTGGCGAGTCGGGGCGACGGGAATCGCGCGCGTAGGGGTTCTTGCTCTTTCCGGTCCCTGCGTTATGCCGCCTCACTTGACAATGTTCCTTTTGCTCCAGATGATCGAGCTCGGTGTCTCCCCGAACGAGCTCGAGGTCTCTCCCCGGAAAATTACCCAGCCCAATAAATACGTATTTGGAGTCGGCGTTCAGTAACAAGTGGCAGATACACAAGTGTAGACAACCCCCGAATAACTCGAAGCTAATTTACAAGACCGTAAGAGAATGGCTAGAGATTCGGAGCGTAACGTCAACCTGACTATGCGACTACATCGTGACTGCAGTTCGAGGTCCGGCCCCTACTACGGACGCGTTACATACAGACGTACTACTCACACCTTATTACCGGAGCGAAAAGGGTTCAAGAAACGTTCCGTCACGCGAGACGCGGATGACGTCCAGCGGAGAACTCGCTTCGACTCTGTTGGCGCAGAGGCGCCGATACGCTGCTGCGACGCCGTTCCCTCGACACGTTTTCCTTCCGATACCAACATTGTTCCCGACGACGACGAAGTAGAAAGGTCCGTCTGCTCTTGCAGCTTCCCATATACGGTTCCTGAGAGGGCGATATGAAGGACGCGCGTGGTGCTGGGCGTAAGGGTGCACGGGGTGAAAGTGAGTTGAATGGTGCGCTCTGCGTCGCCGAAGATCTTTGTATGATCTCCCGGCCAGCTGTCGACATGGTCCTCTGCGCAGACGTGAATGCGTTTGAAAGGGTCTTCTTTCCCCCGAGATTGAGGCGAATCTGGAACCGCCCATGCATAGTGGTGGGGTCCGGGACCCTCTCTCCCGGTTTGTGTGCACATGCCCAGAATGATGCTCATACCCTCAGCGCCAGTGTCTGCGTTGACGAACCTAATCTCGATTCGGTCGAGGCTGTCATCCGTTGGAAATGTGCGTAAGTCGGCCACAGCTGGGATGAATTCTAGGCCAGGAGATGCGAGCCGCCCGATGACCCAGCGGGGGACCCGAAAGGGAGTGCGTGGAAAGCGTTCTAGGTGAAATGGGAAGAGTGTCTGCACTGTGTCTGCTCTGTCGTGTGTACTTGGACTAGCGCGGATGATGATCTCCTTCCATACCGCCTTGAATGTTTTATTGCGGAAGCGAAGGTTGTGTAGATCGTTGCCGAGCTCGGCAATTCGACAGTAGCGGTGTGCTGAATCGGACGTTCTGAACGCCCAGCCAGTGAAATAGAGAGGGTTCGTTGGGTCCTGCACTTCTAGCGGCGGAGATCTATGGAGCAGCATTCCAAGATACGCCCGGTACCCTCCCGTCTGGCATAAGAGTACGGCGATGGTGATGCCGTCAACCTCCCCTATCGGAAATCGATACTTCATCCCAAGGGGTGACAGGGTCCCCGAAGAGATCTCGATAGAGCCAAAGGGCCCTTGCAGATGTTGATCGTTGTCCAAGTCTTCTACGCTCTGCTCATACGGTGTTTTAAATCCGTACAGGAACTCAGCAAAGAAAAGAAAGCCTACCAGTATGTCTCGGCCAAAAGCGGGCCGCTGCCACGATAGGTATGGATGGGTGACACTTTCTGCACTAAGCATCGGAATGTAGTACGTCCCTCTGAATCCCCTAAAATCATATGGGGACTGCGCGAGGAGAAAACGCTCTTGATGTCTCCCGGAGTGGTGACAGTACCGCCAAACAAGATCCAGTGGCTGCGGGGAAAATTCATTGTCGTCTTCGTCATAGACATCGGGGCACCAGACGAAAAGGCTGGTATCAGACGTTTGACGGACAATTTCATATTGCAGCCGTTGGAAGGCCTGTTGACCTTCACCATACAAAAGAGGCATATGAATATCAAAGATGCCTAGCAGGCAGTAAGCTTCGTCTTCGATACGGGTGGATAGACGTCTAGATGCCCAGGACATACGCCTAGCAACATCAATGATGTGCAAGTTCGCTTTACGCGTGAGGATTTCTTCACCAATGCCCGTGATATCAGAGAGTGTTTCCAGCAGGTCGCTCTTGAAACCGATATGTTTCCAGTCTTTCGATAGGAACTGAATGGTTGTGGGTGCAATGAGCTCCTGTAGGGTCCAACCTCTGGTATGCCATCGCGCTTTCCGGAACGCGGAGCCTTCCGCGTGTACGTCGTCATCCGTGGGGACGTCCTCAAGGAAGGCGTAACATACTTCGGCGAGGGAATACCACCGAAACATTGAGTTGATCGCTTCGGATAGCTCGGTGCTACTCGTCTTGTCGGTGCAGCACGTATCGATCCATACCCATGGAAAACCTTGACCTTTCGCGACGATGCAACAGTTATGGATCTTAGAGCCTATAAGACCCGAATCGCGAGGGTTTGTGCCGGTCTGTCGACAGATCCTGGTGATATCCTGAATATCTTGGAAAGTGTCCTCCTTCGCCGTACGGCTCCACGTATGGGATAGGATGGCGTACCCCCCGAAGATGGTGTTAGGGTCGGAGAAAAATTGAAGCTCGGCGCGGTCGGTGCTGAGTAGCCACATCCTTCAAGTAGAGAGGTTTGTACTACGAATAAGTCAGACTTCCTCAGCGCAGCAGCCTCGTACTGTAGTGATCTGAGGCAGCACATACCTGTTCCGCTAACGTGTAGAGGACCGAAGCGAATGGCGAGAGGACCGCACAGCGTTGAAGGTTCGTGTGGTGGGATGAGCGGGACTCCTGTATAACGTGACGGCGTACTAGCGGCGTGGAAGCGGGTCTTAAAGTACATGCAGGGGAAGCCGCGTGGATCACTGCTTTCACCAAATAAAGTTCATCGCAGAGCTGTCGGTATGCTGGCAGCTGCAAGTCGTACAAGGTTCACGACTGTCCTTCACTTCTCTGTACAGCCTAGATGTGGGCCGTCGTCAGTTACAGCGCGCCGGATTCCGAGCGAGCGAGTGACAGATGGAAGGCGCAGCGAGCAAGGATTCTATGTAGCGCTGAGCAGCATCATGGAACGGAACACGACGCAAGAGGCGAAGGCGAGTAAAGCGTATCAAGCGCCTTAAATCGCACCCTCCCGCCGTGCGTTCACTTTGGTCGCTAAGCGTTCCTCCTCTTCCCCTGCCAGTGTTCCGTGTTCCGTGGAACCAACCTCCCACTACCGAGCCCCCAGGATGTCCTCCGAAAAGGGCGCGTCCAGCACTTAGTCACCTCACACGTTCTTGCACCGAATTGTGAGGTGAGCTTTCTCGCGCGCCCTGAACAGAGTCTTCGTTTGTTTGTGAGACAGTCGCGGCCACGATCGTTGCGACTTTTGAACTTGTAACTTCTTAACTTCCTTATTATTCCCACAGCGGGGACTCCTACTTGGTTTTCTCGCTCTATCGGTACGTGACCAAGGCCTCAGTGGATCTCTAGAATGAATACTACCGCCTGCGAAGCGCGACTCTTCAGAGTCTGCCTCGGTTCGAACACGGTCAACACCTGTATGAGGAGATGCGCTGGCCGATTTAAGTTGCAGATGTCGAGCGGCGGCCCCGGACACGTTACATCAAGCACACAGTGACCCTATCCCGTACACAACCGACTCACGTAAATGGCATACGGATAGTGGAATCCCACTACTCAGCATCCCCTGCTGGCTATGGGGGGATTGTATTAAGATGTCATAACCATCACGAGGGAACCGTGTTATACTACAACTATCATGCTATGATTCAATCACATGGAAGGCAAATTTTCGCAGGAACACTCGACGCTTCGGGCTTGCATTCGAGTCAATTTGACTAAGACTTGGGCTATTTGAATGTTCGTATGAGCTACGATCGACAAAACACTTACGGGGATGTGCACGTTAGGTACCGGAGGTTCGAAGGAACTATCACATACGAGCCTGCCCTTTCTGGGTTACCTAGTCCCCGACTTGAAGCGAGTGAAGGGACGCTGGAGGTTCATGACATTGGCCGCCGTTTTTGCGTACGCGCCCCGCGCCAAAGAGAGTACGCGACGTACGCCGACGTCGCGGCTGCGACTCGGAGGAGGGTTCCCGCCCGAGAGGAGATCAGCCGCCATCTGCGAACGCGTAGACAGCAAAGCTCGCGACAGAGCCTCCGGCTCGTTTGGAATCTGGCTCCTGAGGGCGGAAAGAAGGTTCTCCATCGTCATGTTCTCCGTCCCCCCACCCTCACCCTCACCACCGCCCTCGCCCTCGCGTGGCGGTGGGCGTATACCACGGAAGGGGCTCAAGGCGTCCTCGGCGATCTGACTCAGCTCTCGACGCGCCTCCTCGTTGGGATCGCCTCCGTGACGGTCGTCGCGTTGCTGGGCCAATGTATGAATCCGGTTCAAAATGTCGTCGACGTGCGCGTCCGGGTCACTGCGTCTGCCCGTAGTCTGGAAGAGCAGTCTCATCATGGCGCGTAACGCCGAGGTGACCTGCTCCAAATCGACGTCTGCCCCGAAGTTCTGGTGCTCCGGTCCTCTGTCCGCACGGTCCATCAACTTCTGGTAGGCGTGTCCCTTGAGCGTGATACGCAGCACACGCACGTTCTCCGGATCGTGCACGCAGGGAGAGAAGGCGAGGGAGATGGTGCGGTCTTCGTCGCCGAATTCCTTCGTCCAGTTGGGCCAGTCTTCAATGTGGTCTGTCTCGCAGTCGTGCTCCATCGTGGAGAGGTTTCGTTCCGGGGCGTGATACTCGCAGATGTCGGTGAGGGCGAAATGGCGTTTACCGTCGGAGTGTTCACTGCGGCCGCACAACCCAAGGCTGACGTAAAACGCCTCCCCGACACGAGTATTCGGGTTATGAAAACCAATAACGTGCTTCTTCGGCTCTGCAGCTGTGGGAGGAAGTATCACAGACGCAGAATGGAGCTTGAGAGACCACATTGAGAGAATGATGGAGCGTGGGATCCGGAAGCAAATGGGACTACGATCCAGAGACCACGTAACGAGCCTTCCCGTGTTGTTGTGTTGGGGCCAGCTGGCAATGTGGATGTCACGCCACGTCGCGCGGAACGTGTGCCCCCGAAACCGTAGGTTGTAGAGGTCCGGCCCGAGGAGGGCGAGTCGGACGTGCCGGGATCGTTTATCGCTGGAATGGAACCGGTAGCTGGTGTAGTACGATGCGTTCCTGGACGTGTTGTCGATGTCATCCGCAGCTAAGTATAGCAATAAACCAACATGGTTCTCCAGCGTTTCGCACATGAGAACGACGATCGTGAACTCGCCGACCTCAGCCACGGGGAAGCGACACTTCATCCCGTAATTTGTGCTCTCGAACGTGGGCAACTCGAAGTGCGGACCGAAGGGTCCATTCTTTGGCTGCTTCTTCTTTTTCTGTCCAAAATGATATTCAGAACCGTCACCACAAGAATATATTGTATGACTTACCGCCTTCCACTGACGGGCCGTGTAGGGCTGGAGAGGATTGCCGATTCTTGGTGTGTAGAATATGCCTTCCCCATATTGGAACTGGCGGGGTGATGGAGCGAACAGGAAGAGTTCGGTTTCCTCCTCGTCATGCTGTCGATGCATGAGCTCCATTGAGTATGCCGGGCTCCTTCCATCCACGGGACGATGTATATCTCCCCAAGCAAAAAGGCTCGTGTCGACAAAGCGCTTCGCGATCTCTTCCTGGAGCCGCTGGAATGCCCGTGAGCCCTCCCCGTAGATCGTGGGCATGCTAATCCCGAAGAGGCCCAAGAGACAGTACGCTTCATCCTCGATTCTGGTGGTCTGTCGCATTGCGGCCCACCGCATTCGCATGGAGACGGGCGTGACCAGGTAGCTGACTTCACGAGTGAGATGGCGCTCCTGAATTCCGGTGATCCCAGCAAGGAGCTTCGAAAGCCCTTCTCGGGTGCCAATGGGCTTCCAGTCTTTGGAGATGAAGATGACGGCTCTCGGAGCAAGGAGTTCCTGCAGCGTCCAACCTCGCGTGTGCCACCGCGCTTTCCGGAACGCAGAATTGTCGTCGCGGACGTCGTCGTCTGATGGGACATCTTCCAGGTGCGCGTAGCAAACTTCCGCGTGAGCGTACCAGCTGAACATGGAGTTGATCGCCTCGGAGAGCTCGCTGCTGCTCTGTTTGTCGATGCAACACGTGTCGATCCAGACCCAAGGATAGCCGTCGCCCTGCGCGAGTGTGCAGCATTCGCGAATCTTGGGTGCGGCCAGGTCTCGTGGGTTCTCGCCTGTGTCTACGCATCGTGCGTGAATGGCCTGTATGTCCTGGAATGACTGTTCTTCGTTGGAACATCGAGACCATGTGTGGGAGAGAATGGCGTAGTCCCCGCGAACAGCAGCGGGTTCGGAGAAGAAATGGAGTTCGGCACGGTCTGTACTTAGGAGCCACATAGAGCAATGCCTATAGGGACGATCGTAAGTAAGAGCTTAACACAGTGTCTCGATGGACCCACCTAGGGACGCGGACAGCAATAAACGGCGTATATCGACAGAAAAGTTGGCCTCCGAGGCAATATAGGACGTCAGGACGCGGAGCAGGAGAAGTGCCTCAAAGCGCTGAGGACGGAGGGGCTCATTCGTCCTGCTTTTATACACATTCCCTTGTGGCATCTTTTCCCACAGCACCGTCGATGTATACGGTTTGGCGGTGTAAACCAGGGCGGCCTCGATGACACTGCCCCTCAGAGTCTGGTGGTGTCCGCCTCCAAACGTAAGTATTGCTGTGATGGCGGTGTCATAGCGCTCGCAGACGTTCCATTCACCTCGAGCAACATGTCACTTCGAGCGTCCTCAAGTTGTCTGTACGAATCACCGGATGTGACGGTAGAGTAGACGTGAAGAAGGCGGCTCAGACAAGAATAGCCTCGATCATCCTGCCAAACATCCGCCATGACTGGAAAGGGTTCCGATATACTCCACGCGGCCTCTGCAAGGCAAGTAATGTATGTCAGTTACACGTGGAGTGAACAAAATGCGCGGAAGCGAAAAAGAATACAGTGCACAGGTACTGGCTGTAGCGTGCGCCCCTTCTGGCCTTATTGTCATGCCCGTTGTGGGGCAGCACAATGTGGGACAGGGTTAATACGTCCGATGCAAAGACATAGCAGCGTATCTGCGGCAACATCCCCTTCCTATTAGCAATGTAGGTCAGTGACAGTGCGATACAGCGTACCACGAGTTTACCACGTCGATAAAGAAGCGTTACAGGTGAGAGCTTGTCAGGGGAATATAAGGAGCAGTAGTAGTAAGCGAGGAACGCACTGAGAAGAACCCTAGTCGGTATGACGGAAAAGTCGCATTCACGAACGAGCACTCGTTTGCTGCCGCCGTAATCTTCATGCGTATTGGCAGAAGCCTCATCGCGGTTCTCCGCTTCCCCGCCTCACCGCTAGCACGGGGGAGGCATATAAGGTCCCGGCCAAGGGAAGATGCGGTACGAGAATGCCGCTGCGCACGATGCAAGCACCGCCCACGCTCTCACCAGAACCGTTCTTTCTACAACAATGCGAAGGCCTGGTTTCACCTCGCTCGACGGGCAAGTCGTGTCGACGTTGTCACCTTCCATGTAAAGAGCTTCGAACGCCCGTTCATTATCAAAAGACGCGGCGTCAGGGACTATAGGGTTCTAAGTAGCACAGCTGTTGGAGTCGCCACCTTCCTGGACAATAAGGCCTCAGCCACAATGGCCCGTAAAGAGAACAGGAGAAGTTGGAATGGGCGTAGGTTGTACGTACTTGTGGGGTGAGGTGACGACTCCGCCAGCAGTTTTGGGATGTTTTCTCTCCGTTCACTTGAAGCTCTACGAGGAAGAGACATGGTACAGTCTTAGCCAGAATGCGTATGTTGAACGCCCGAGCGGTTCATGGTAGATAAGAGGATCGTGTGCAGAGGAACGACGTCGGATCATGGACCAAGTTCGGATGGTGGAAGCTAAGAAGGTCTGCAGCACAAGTTCCTCGGCCGACTCGTGCCATAAAAGTGGATAGTACTTTCTCTAAGGGACTTATGGGAAGGGCATTTGGCACAGTGGTAGCGCGCACGCTTCGCATGCGTGAGGTCCAGGGTTCAATCCCCTGAATGTCCACGAGGATTGTTTTACATTCTAGTACGGGTTTCGTAGACTGGTGTCCTCGGAGCTCAGCGCAGTTTTTTTTCTTCCACAGCAGTCTTAGATCAGAGAGCCAAATACGAAGAAGAAATTCAATAATTAACATCCAGCAAGTCCAGTCGCAAGCATACACAAGCAGGAGAGCAACCATTGAGCTCCACTATAGTCATGCCCACTCTTAGAATCGCTTGCTATCGAACGCCCCACCACCGAACCCTTGCATGCGCCCCATGCCGCCAAACGACCCGCCTCCCAGGCCACCACCGCGCGCCTGCCGGAGCTGGTACGTCTTGTAGCCGTAAAGCGCTCCAACGGCGACGCCGACGAAGAGGCAGAGCTTGACGAACGTCCAGCCCCAGCCGCCCCCGCCGACGACGCGTGCGAGGACGGGCTTCTTGGCGCCGGTGAGTTTGTCGCGTTGCGCGTCAGGCGAGGAGAGGATGGCGGAGTAGGTCGTGACGGAGATGATGCTGTGCATACGGGGCAGGACCGAGGCCCAAGTTAGAAAGAAGTGGACGAAGACGAAGGGGTGAAGACGCACTCGTGGTTGTCGGAGATGTCGCCCGTGAGAGCGGAGAAGCCGACATAAGGTGCGAGCGGGAGGGTGAGGCCGTGCACGGTGAAGCACTCAGTCCATTCGTCCCCTACGAGCCCACAAATCGTCAGCCATTGCAATACTACTTGAAGCGGGAGCGATAACACTTACAAGCCTTGTACTGGATCTTGACATTGAGGTACTGTTCGCGGAGGTACGTGATTTTGAGCTTCGTGGCCACGTTGGTGCGACGGAAGTTTGCCTGGACACCCGTTGTCAGCAAGAGGCGTCCAACTGATGGTGGGCTCTTCAATACGCACCGAGCAGGCGCCTATCGCATTCTTTTCGCCGTCGTTGTCGTGGTCGTAGCTCGTCTGGCCATCTCCGAGCATGGCATTGATTCGAGGGAACGAGTAGGAATGCCGTGAGTTCGCGTAACTGTTCATGTGCTGTCAACATCGGGCGTAGAGACGAGGAGCGTGCACTCACGTGTCGAGGAAGAGGCCGAGGCCTTCGAAGTTATCTGTTTATCGAATGAGCATACAGCCCACATCGCCAAGAGGGTGTAGAGCAGACCTTTGCTACCAAAGACAGGCCCTGGTTGCGCGCGGTCCTTTGTAAGCCAGATAGCGAGACCATCGCCGTACATGTGATTGTTGTCTCCCGATACCTGACAGCGCAACCGTTGAGCCCGCATTACTCTGCGTCATCGAGTATTAACATACCTTGAACTCCACTTCGAGGACAAAGTTCGAGGCAGTCAAGGGCGCACGCGACCATAGCCATCCCTGTATCCCATCATAGCTGGTCAAATTTGCTGTCTTCGTCGAGAAAAGCTTTTCCGTACCATCTGTGATGGCTTCGCGCGCGTCAGGCGGATATGCTTGTTCGTGTTCTACGAGCAGTTAGATTACGCGGCTCTTCCGACTGATGGTGAGAGACACGTACGACGTATGCATCGGCGCCGAAGTCCCACCACCTAAAGCGAAGCGAGGGTGATAAGCCAAAGCAGCGATAACGTGTCCGGTGGTATATACCGATTTTGCAAGTCTTGGTCAATATACGGCGGGTATATTGAGTGTGTGCGGAGGGAGATTGTCTGTCATGGGGGGGGTAAGTACTTCGTTCACAGCAGCTAAGCCAAGAAGGAACATGAAGAAGCAATGTGGGAAACATAATCTCGGAAGATAGGCTGAAGGACGTGCACTAGATCCCGCCGTCCGGGAAGGCGTGGACGCAGGTACTCCACAGCCACATAGCAGAAATATTCAACGCAACGAGTGTGTTTTTGTACACAGAGCATTTCCTTCCAGGAAAAGCCCTCGAAGGTGGTTGAACAACGTGTCCTCCCTGCTCAGTACTCCGCCCAGCAGACCTTCCAACGCCACAAGAACAGCCGAAGCAGCCCTTCTAACCATCCGAAGACCCATCCCATACCACTCGCGCGACGCGCCATATAGAGCGAGCACGTACCCTGTCAATTGTCCTGTTCGCCAGCTGCGACTTGTCGTCCAGCGCAGCGAGGATGCCTAATGGCAGGAGAGCCAGGCAGCATAGCAAGGCTTTGGAGAACATCGTGGGTAGCTTGCCGCGGGAGACGTGTCGCGATCAGACCGAAGCGCGCCACGTAGTTAATGAACGGAAGTCGACGAGCAAATGGTTAAGTTAGAAATACAGGCCGAAAGCAGGGGCGACAAGAGGAGACTGTCGGGGAAGGTGAGTGTGAGTGTGGACGGAGGACGAGCCTGGTACTACGCAGTCGACTAGCTGGCGGTGTTGGGGGTCCTGCACTCTCATCGCATCACCGACCGCGCGGGCCGCGCGCGAGCGAAAGGTCGACTCCGAGGCCACTTTGCACCGGCGAGCTCTATCCGCCTCCTTCACCTGTGTTGGTTCTCAGCCGAATCCACTTGCTTTATTGCTCCGCGACTCCATCCCACAACAATATGACTTAAGTACAGCGCCTTTTCATGCCATGTGTCTCCAGGATGCAACAACTTACCGAGTCACGAGTTGCAAAACGTGCCCCTTCTTAGGATCCTCGCACCATGACATAACGTACGAGTACACTGCTACTACGTCCAGCTTTACAGCGTGCATTCAAGCTGCATGGACGCATCAGCATTGTATCTTTGGAACACATAGAGTGAGTGCTATATCCCCGGCTCCCCTGTCACGACCCGCCTCAGTATCGCATGAACCTCCCCACACGCATGTGGCTGATCGTATTTGCTATAGTGACTTCACGCACTTCTGTCCAAGATGGTTGCGATGAGTACGCATCGATTTCCAGGGAGATATACATGGCGACCATCGCCCTGAGGGGGCATCGAGAATCCCCGCCACAAACTCTCATCCCAGATAAACGTACCGTACAACGGCTTGCCCCCGTGCAGCATCTTGCAGCACTTCTCGACAACGGTACATTCAATGACCTCGCGGTAACGGTTGCCCATATTCCAGGATCGGACGCAATACACGGCCTAGTAGTCGCTCTCGACGGGGACTCGTCCTCAAAACAGGGCCCGACGCTTCAACCAACTGTGTCAACCCTCTCCGGCACGGAGATATTGAAGCGGGCTAAGGATATACTGTAAGCCGCTATCTTCTCCGTTCGCCTTCTACTTCCAAGACCACGTTCGCAGACCTTCGGACCACCCACGAAACGTCTTTACTCTCCTCCGAGCCTTCCACGCCGACGAGCTGTCGGGATTCCAAAACGCCCTTTCCTTCGCCATCTTCCTCACGCGAGCCTTTCATGACACGCTAGCTACGCGGATGCGCAAACTCGCTCGCCTGTGGTCCGGGCCCTCAACACATCCCATCAGTATCCTCGAGAGCGCGGACATCTCTACAGCCCTCCAGTCGACAAAACGGCCGTTCCCGTGGGCAGTCTCCATCGCGACCCCCGAGGCCGTCGCGAAACTCCAGACGGTCGGGGTCGCCCGCCCGCCTGCACCTCCTGGGGAGGTTGTCCGGTACGCAGTCGAAGCAGAGGACGTACCGAAGTGGGTCGAGGCTCTCACAACCACGTTCCGCAAACTGGAGGAGGCGTTTTTGGGCGCGGTACCCGGAGAGGAAGATTGGCTCCCGCTGACGATTCAGCTTTGCGTCCTACATGGGCTGCTTGCTTCCGGGTTCTACGATCGCTTGATGGATGAGAGGGTTGTAAGGTTCCGCCTGGATCAGTGCCTCGTTGAGGACTACTCTTGTGGACTGCGGCTGGGGTCGTGTCGGCATCCGGCACCAATGCAGCAAGCGTTGTCTACCAGCAAAGGGAAACACGAGCCGTCGAGATCCTACAGCGATGCGGTCAAACATCCCGGTCGCGCCTCAAACGCCACATCTACGGCAGTTCATGCCCAGCAACCCCAGCCTAAGGGCCACGGCGATCCTCCTGACGAACTTGTCTCCAGTACGTTCCACTCTATGCCCAGTGATATGCTAATGTTCACCCATCTCTGATCAGTCGCTCCAGAAGACCTCAACATTGGGACTGAGACCGAAGGCGCACTCTTCTTACGACACCTCCGGGCACTCGCCGCACCTATCACTGCTGCGCGCACGCTCCTTACCTTCTTCCGCGCACGCCGCCCTCCTCCACTCACAGCGCATATTCTCTCCGTGCCACCTCCACCTCCCTTGAAAGTTTTTCGAGATGCTCAGGACTCGTTCCTGGATCGTGTCATCTTGCAGATTAAGGAGGAGCGATACGAGCCTCCGTCGACATTGGCAGAGAAGGGCGTGCAGGTGTGGAGTCGTCGGGCTGCAGCGAGGGAGGGGATGTGTCGGCGGATGCTTGTGACTTGGGATATGGGAAAGGGGGAGGAAGAAATTGGGAAAGGGGGAGAAATGGATGGCGACGTGGGTCAAAGGCAGAACAGGGAAGGGGACGGAATGCCGCGAATGCACGCCGAAGCAGTCTTGATGGCGCTCGCACACAAATTCGCGGCGGGCGGTGGTGAGAATGATGCGGGTCCAAGCAGCTTGGACGATGAGGAGAGCAGACGAGTTTTGGAAAGAATCTTCATGGTGCGTCTCCTTCCTCTATGTACCCCCACAACCTCATATTTACCGTGTGGCGTTACAGACGCACGAGCTCCCCGTGGCAATCCCTGACGGCCGCCGCTGCGCATGCTGGTGCTGCTGGCGCGTACGCCGTTGGATGCGCGGAGACCGCGATGAACAAGATGACGAGCGCGCCATGCTCTTTTCCCAATCTCTATTCGCCATCCTCAGTCCAAAACCTGAGACAGAACCAAGCACACCCCCAGATGCGTATGGCAATGCCCGGTCCGCGTGCCCGGATTTCATTATGCGGAGGAGCGAGGGTGTCGTGCATCCGTGGCACGCCCCCGTGCGGGAGCTTGGGCTTGGATTGCCTTTGGAGTGCTTGAGGGCGGTGCGGGACGGGCTAGAGGAGATTCTCGCTCGTGTCGCGCAAAGGCACGCAGACGCAGAGGCACCAGAGTGGGTAGATGAAACGGACGAATGTGTTCATGGATAAAAGTAGGTATTACGGATCCTAGGACTGGGTGTAAGCCGCATATCACTGTGGGTAGGCTCGTCGTTCTTCGTAATGATACGAGGCCTTGGGCCGTACACGAGCTACCAAGAGTAAATTCACATGAACTGTCTCGTCTCTGGACAATAAGCGTGCTTGCCAGAGGCTCCGTGCGGCCGAGCAGAAATGTAAGGATGCAAATGTGACGTCAACACGGCGCTGGGCCAGCGGTGCGCCGGTGAGGACGGCGCGCCAACCCTAGGATGGGGTTTCGGCGTGGTCGGCAAGAGCCGAGGCGGGGGAACGCTCGCGTGGGCGAGGTTACACGTCGCAGCGACTGCTCGTGCAGGCTCCTCGTCATCGTCTCCGCTGCCAGGCACTTCCCCCGGGTCCCTCTTCTCCCCTCAGCGCCCCTCCTTGTCTTTACGCCATGAACTTGTTCCGGCTCTTTGGTGTGTAAATTTCCCCAAGACGCGTGGAACATCGTTGCTGAGTGACGTATCTATTTTCCAGGCGACTTGTCCCACTTGGCGTCCATATTTATTCTGCTGCAGAAGATACAGTCGACCCGGTCATGTCGAGGTGAGTTTGCATTCTTGGTTGAGGGTATTGCATCTAGAAGGTCTTGGGTGGACGGTTCATGGACAAGCGAGTTGTGGAGGGCAAGTATTACAGAAAAGACGCGTCGCGTCTGATGGGCCGGTGGTGCATGACATGGGACACGGCGCTGAACGAGGTTCATGCGTGGCTGGAACGTCGTGTAGAGTTGCATGCACCTGTGAGGGTTGTTGTGCAGATGTGCAGCCGTGTTAGACGTGCTGGGGTTTCGTCCTTCCTCGCCACAGCGCCGTTCTGACCGTTGCCAACAGGTATTTCGTTCAAGACCCAAGCACTCTACGCGACCGTGTTTATCGCTCGCTACCTTGACCTCTTCACCGAATGGGTATCATTGTACAACTTCACGATGAAGGTCTTCTTCATCGCGAGCAGTTGCTACATTCTCTACCTCATGAAGGTCAGATACAGGCAAGTACACCTATTCCCTTACCTCCAAGCTCCCCAAAACGCGTCTTTGCCATGCTTACCATCATGCCATCCTGCGTAGGCCAACGCACGACCCCTCAATAGACACGTTCCGCGTCGAATACCTCCTCGGCCCCTGCGTCCTCCTGTCCCTCATCTTCCACTACAGGTTCACCCTCCCCGAACTCCTGTGGTCCTTCTCCATCTTCCTCGAGTCCGTGGCCATCCTCCCTCAGCTCTTCCTCCTCCAGCGGACCGGCGAAGCGGAGACCATCACCACCCACTACCTCGCTGCCCTCGGCGCATACAGGGCACTCTATATCCCTAATTGGATCTACAGGTACGTCATAGTGCCACGTGTCATGTTTGCGCCTCGCGAGATGCCACGGCTCCTGTGTGGGGTAAGCGAGCGAGACGGGCGTGCATGTGTAGGATGGCTGTGTTGCGTGCATGAGCTTGGATCGCTACCCATTCGGCGCCGTGGTAGCTCGCGGAGTAGCGTTCTTTCGGAAGTTAGATTGTGTACTAACGTACATCTTGAACAGATACTTCACGGAGGACATGGTTGACCCCATTGCTGTCACTGCTGGTCTGGTGCAAACCGCACTGTACCTCGACTTCTTCTACGTCTACTTCACGAAGTGAGTTCACCTCTCATTCCTCTCGTACCCTTTTCCTCCCCTCGTAACGGATTCCATGTTTGTCTTCGTTATGCTCACGCGCGCACACAGGGTATTGCAAGGACAGAAGTTCGAGCTCCCTGCATGAGCCGCTCTGTGGTCGTCGTCATGTCCGAAAATAATGTATTCGCGTTTGCCCGTCTTCTCGCCGGCAGGCCGCGCAGAGAGCAGATCCCACATACCTGCACGCGCCTGCGCCTGCTGCTGACGCAAACGCACGATGCCTGGGCTGCGCGTCTCGTACGAGTTTACGCCGCCACCGCCCGAAGCTAATGCACGCCCTCATCCGGTTGTAACGTTTCTTACACGCACACGATTAGGCCCTTTTGTAATGCACGCTTGAGTCTTCCTTCTTTTCCTGCCAGTTCATGATGTCGTGATCAGGGTTTGCTTAGAGGCTTCTTGTGGCTTCCGCCCGTGTCGCACGATGATCATCGCCGGCCGCCCACGGCTATGCCTTCCTCGCACAGCAAAGTGTAGGATGGCGGTTGACAATGCTCTCACAAGTGTCGAGTCGAATGCATACGCGTGGGTTGCTTCCCTGTCAGGCGGACGTTCTCCATCATCGCCCGCTATCAAATGTGGCTGGAGCATTGACGCCGCATCGTTACGGCTGATGGGAGAACGTGGTTCCCCTTGCCTCTTGTTCTCTTACTTAACGTTCAGCACGTATTGCAGATCCTTCCTCGAACACACGACGTCTCTCCCTTCCCCTGGAGGTAGGTCTTCCGTATTCCTCAGTCTGGAATCGAGGCTGAGAACGTGAGACCCCGCTTGTAGTCTCATGTGGCTTTTGAGCACCTCACGTGCAGAGCTTCATTTCTTCTCCGACCCCACGGTCGTCCCCGGAGGCTACGCTATCCTCTCCCATACATGGAACGGTCAGGAGCAATCGTACCAGGATGTTCAAGCCATCGGTTTTGAGTGCGATAAGTCAGGCGAGAACCCGCGGGATCTCGTAGCGCCCAAAATCCGCGACTGCTGTGCCCTTGCCGAGCGCGACGGGTACGCATGGGTCTGGATCGACTCTTGCTGTATCGACAAGATGAGCAGCACCGAGCTCTCCGAGGCGATCAACTCCATGTTCCAGTGGTACGTCCTCTCCGAGGTCTGCTACGCCTACCTCGCGGACGTGCACGACGGCGACGACCCGCACAAGGAGGACTCGCAGTTCCGCAAGTCGCGCTGGCACAGCCGCGGGTGGACGCTCCAGGAGCTCCTCGCCCCAGCCTTCGTCGTCTTCCTCACCGCGGAGTGGACGTCGCTCGGGACCAAGGACGAGCTCGCGAAACTGCTCGGGAAGATCACGGGCATCCACAAGTCGTACCTCACCCGCGAGGATACGTTCTCCGAGGCGTCGATCGCGGAGCGCATGTCGTGGGCTGCGGACCGGAAGACGACGCGGGTCGAGGACGAAGCCTACTGCCTTCTCGGGCTGTTCAACATCCACATGCCCACTCTCTACGGTGAGGGTCGCCAGGCGTTCCTCCGTCTACAACAGGAGCTCGTGCGCGTATCGTTTGACACGTCCCTCTTCGCGTGGGGCACGCGGTATCGCCTTAAGGATGCGGAGGGCGGTGACGCGCTTCCGCTCAAGGAAGTGTGGGAAGACTTCCATAACGTCTCGCATTACGAGCGCTTCTTGTTCGCACCGTCGCCGGACGAGTTTTCGGGTTCGACGCCGTATTACACCCCGACGCTTCGCGCGTCCTCGGTCCTGCAGCCTTACATGACATGGCAGTGGTCTAGCAAGAAGGTGCCTTCGTATATATCCCTGTTCAAATATTTTATTGATCTTGTATTCTTAGGCTCAAAAAGCGGTGGACGACCCCGCGAAGCGCAATAGTGGACCTTTTGGGCGCATCAGCCTCCCTTCGTTTGAGATCACAAGTCACGGCATGAAGTGTCACTTCCCAGTGGCCGAAGTCGACGGTATCACCATCGCGGTGCTTCTCTGCGAAACCTCAAAACAACACCTTGGCCTCATTCTTCACCCTGCTGAGGACGACGAGCCTCAGGACCCCAACAGACGCATCTATTACGTGACGTGGGCCTTCAATACCGGCCGCTCAACGCACAGCTGCAGGATCGCGTATCTCGGCGACGACCTCTACAACCTCCGGTTCCGCGGTACGCCATTCAGCGCCGAGTGGCGCGACATCTACATCCACGCCAACCCACGCAGCGACGACCAGACGGACATGGCCTCCCTCATCCTCCGCTTCTGGCCCGACCGCCAACCTGCGCCCTTCCGCATGCCTCGCTGGCTCGTCGCCGCCCTCGCCGCGCTCAACTACCTGCCCACCTCAGGCAAAGAATCCGCCGATCCCGCTGCGACGCGCGAGATGTGGGCCGAGTTCTGCGACCCGGACAAGACGGAGGGCGTGCGGCTCAAGCTCGGGCTCTGCAAGGTCGCCAAGGGCGCGACGGCCGAGCGCCCGTGCCACTGGGCATGGGCGGAGCCCGCGACGGCGGCGAACTGGGACGAGCCGTGGTACGACCGCCCGCACGACTGCGCCCGGGACCACGTCGAGAGCTGGGAGGACTGGGCGCGCGACTTTGGGGACGGCGAGGAGAGGAAGATCCGACTGTCGTTCAAGCGGTGTACGCATGCGCCGGACCGCACGCGTGTCGTGCACCTCGAGCTTGGTGGGAGCGTGTACGAGAAAGTGCAGCGCGAAGAGGGCGTGTCCATTGCTGCGCGTGGGGGTAATGGATCGGGTGTGCTGGCTGGTACGGAAGGGCACCAGGGTCGCGCGAGCGGGCAAGGTTTTAGGACGCGTATTCGGTCTCTATTGGCTGGTCGCACGCGCTCTGGATAGGATCGTCGGTATGAAAGGGTTGGTGAGCTTTCACGTGAACCTTGACATGCTGGACGTGCAGTGGAGGACTGAATTGATTTTGACACTTCAGTATTGAATCTTAGAATCGGAAGCTCGAACTCCTTTGTATTTTCCCACTTCTCACACGTACGTTTTCGGGATGGGTAGCAGAAGCTCTCTTTCAGCCTTCCTAATGCCGTATCACGTCACAAAGGTTGGCGCTCTCTAGGCATGCCCATCACGGCGTCTTGCCAACGCACCGTGGAACCTTACCCCAGCCCCTCCCCCACACACACTTTCAAGTGCTTGTCGGCGTGTGATCCACTGACGATCCGCACTTGCTACTCAGATACCTTCGAGGCGACTATTCCGAGCTCGCACGGCACATATGTGAGTAGCTCATCGGAGTATGTATGCCTCTGGTAGACCGGAAGCGCTTACCGTGAACACTAGATGTGGCTTCTCAAGACAGATTGCAGTGAGCTCAGAAACTTCGTCAATCCAGGCAGTGCTCCTGGAGGATACGCAATCCTCTCGCACACATGGAGAGAAGGCGGCGAGCAGACGTTTCAGGAAATTCAGGCCATCATCACACAATGCAAATCCGCCGACGAAGACCCGCGAGAGAAAGTCTCTAGCAAGATTCGGGAATGTTGTCGCGTCTCGGAGCGCGACGGCTACTCATGGGTCTGGATAGACACGTGCTGCATCAACAAAGAGAGCAGCAGCGAGCTATCTGAAGCGATCAATTCGATGTTCAATTACTACGTGTTGGCGGAAGTTTGCTATGCATATCTTGAAGACGTTCACCAAGGCGATGATCCCAATGCTAAGGACTCGGAATTCCGTAGGGCTCGATGGCACACGCGTGCATGGACACTCCAGGAACTCTTGGCTCCCGCCGTTTTGGTTTTCATGTCCAAGGAGTGGGAAGTTATTGGTAACAAAAATGACCTTTCCGATGTCCTTGAGGACTGCACTCGAATCTTCCCAATTTACCTGAGGCGCGAAGAGAGCTTTCTCACCGCGTCAATCGCAACTCGGATGTCCTGGGCCTCCCGTCGCAATTCCACTCGTATCGAAGATGAGGCGTACTCGCTACTCGGTTTGTTCGACGTCAATATGCCTGTTCTGTACGGCGAAGGTCGACAGGCGTTTCGACGCCTCCAAGAGGAGCTTGTGAAGGTCACATCCGATACGTCGCTCTTCACCTGGGGCGCCATGCACTTCGTCGGGGACGAGAAGGCAGCAGTAGAACCCCTTAAGAAGCTCACCGGGGGACTCGGCCTAACGCACTACCAGAGGTATCTCTTCGCTCCCAACCCAAGTGAATTCACCGCTTCTACATTCTATTACACTCCGAATCTCTCTGCCTCCGCGGCGCTTCAGCCGTACCTTGCGAGTCAATGGGCTCGAATCAAGGTGAGTGGTAGGCTTTAATACTAATCGACTTGAAGAGGCCTGGCTGTTGACTGATACGCGGTGATGCTACGCAGGCCAACCAAGAAACTGGTAGCGCGGGTGATGATGACGCAAGGAAACGAGAGAAAGGTCCCTTCAACTCGTTAGAACTTCCGTCCTTCGAAGTTACCAGCCAGGGCATGAAGTGCCGCTTCCCGATAGCAGTCGTACAAGGGGTCACGATTGCGGTTCTTCTCGTCGAGACTAACAGGCAACATGTTGGCCTCCTCTTGCATCCCGCAGGCGATGACGATCGTCACGACCCCGGTCGGAAAACGTATTACGTCCTCTGGTCATTCAAGAAATCCGAATTCCGCTACAAGTTCTGTCGCCTAGCTTTCCTCGGTAATGACCTGTACAACCTCCGTTTCAGAGGCGAGCCTCTGAATGCTAAATGGGCCGACATCTACATTCATACGAGCCCCCCAGCTGCGGACAAGACCGACGCCGCCCACCTCATCCTCCGGCTAGTCTCTGACCGTGCCGTCGCGCCGTTTAGGATCCCTCGATGGCTTCTATACGCGATGTCCTCCCTCGAGCTCATCGTAGAATCAGAAATGCTCTCCAAAGATCCCAATTCCTCCCAAGAGATGTACGTCCAATTCACCAACACCTCCATCAGCGAGCGCGTCTGCCTCCGGCTCGGCGTGTGCTCCCTGGCGTCCACCGAGCGCCGCCCCTGCCACTGGGCATGGGCCGAGACGGAGAATGGCGGCGAGACATGGAACTCGGGCTGGAGCCGCGACGCGCACGACTGCATGCGCGACCACGTCGATGCCTGGCCCAACCGCGCGCGCGCGTTCGGCGATATGGAACGCACCGTCCGCCTCGCCTTTGCCCCGTGCCCGCACGCACCCGCGCAGACGCGCGTCCTTCGGCTCGAGTTGTTAGGCAGCGTGTACAACGCGATGCAGGAGCGGGCTGGGGTCTTCCTCGCCGCGCGCGGGGATCCTCGAGGCGTCCCGGTAGGAGGAGCGGGTGCCTCTTTGGGCACGGCGCGGCCATACGTACTCGAGCCCGCTCCGTCGCGCATAGTGGAGGTGTCTGTGCCCTATAAAGAGTCTCGGCCCGATCTGTCTCGTTCGGAGGCAGTGTGGACAAACGCACGTCCGAGTCTCGATTCGCCCCACGACACCTACTCTAGGAGAGAGGAGGAGCCGCCTGAGCCGGTCCTATCCCGCATCTTCCTCAGGGGGATCACCAGCCTGAGAGGACCTTCTCCGACGGGACAAACCACGGTAGGCGACTCGCCTCTAATCCACAGACTGCAGATGGCACTTCAAGCGTCGTCCTCTAAGAGCGATAGCAGGACCTTGCTCTAGTTGGCTGTGACAAGCGTTAGTACTCCTTCGTGATTTACTTGACATGTGTCGTTCGCTCACGGAGATGGCGGAGGGACGGAGAGGGACGCGCACTGGGACGCATAATTGGTGGTAATGGGCCCATACCAAAGCCTCTGACCACAGTATTTCGGAAGACATTTCTAGTATAAGCACGTTAGAGTCTGCTCAGTGTAGTATTGCCCCGGTTGATCAGAATGTAACAATAATAACATCCGGGAGCGAACGCGTCGTAAGTATGTGGAAGGGGAGGCTCCACGCATGCCAGTGGACGCGTCCTTTGACGGGCGCTTGTATGCTTCCCTCTGCTTCCGCGTCCCAGTAGAGCGCACGTCAATCCTTCCCGTCAGTAGTGCGCGGAATTGGTCCGCCTAGGGGAGACTACGCGCGTCCGTCAAATTCCTTTGCCCCAACGTACACTGGTATCTGAATTCCGAATCATGGCGGAGGACTGGACACGAGTGGAGAGGGTACGGTTGCAGGAGTTGTTATGGATTAAATAGCACACATACATGTTACACTGAGCGTTCCCGGGTAGTGACCGCAGCCTGCCAGTAAGCCACCAAATAGATACTACACGTGGGTCGGGCATGCCGGTAATCCAAGGATCAGGGGGCGTAGTCGTAAGCAGCACAGATAGCGATGATAAAATACAAGTCCAGTATGAGCGTCGTGAGTAAAGTGTCATGAGTACGGACGTCGGGAGGTCGGGTAAACACGAAGCCTAGCGATTCTTCCCAGCTAAGGAGCGATACAGTACGATCGCGGTCGACGCAGCAACGACAGAGCTCGCGAGCGTGGAGGCACAGAGTATCGCAAGGTGGTAGTACAGCGGCCCGTTGTCGCTCCTGCGCGCCCCAGTTATCCCGCGCCCCGGGCTGAGCACGGAGAGCGGGACGGCCCACGGGACCGCCCGCGCGCGCACCTTCGCGATCCTGTCAGGGGTCGCCCGCGCGCGGTCCGAGAGCCAGAAGCCCGCCTCGCGCTGCACCTCGTCGTAGACCTCGCCCCCAAGCTCGATGCGCATCACGCGCGTGCGCCCGGGCGCGTGGCGGCAGCGCGCGAAGAACAGGCGGATCTCGCGCAGCTCGTCCCCGAACACCGCCGCGCCCCCGGGCCAGTCGTCGACGTGGTCCGTGGCGCAGTCGTGCGCCTCCTTGGGCCAGGGGTCGTTCCAGGTCGCGATGTCGACCGAGTCCGCCCACGCCCAGTGCTTGAGGTGGCCGTCCTCGCTCGGGGGCGCGCGCTTGCAGAGCCCGATGCGGATGCGGATCTTCTCGCTCGTGGTGGTGTTGGTGAAGTCGACGAGCATCTCGTTCTCCGCGTTTGAGTCTGAGCTGCGGCTGCCTGCGTCTGGGAGGAGCTTGAGCGCGGTCATTGCGTTGAGCTGCCAGCGCGGGATGCGGAAGGGGGTCGGGTCGCGGTCGGACTGGAAGCGGACGATGAGGTGCGCGGGGTCGTTCTGGTGGTCCGTCTGTGGTGAGGCGTGCACGTAGATGTCGCGCCACTTGGGCTCGAGGCGATGCCCGCGGAACATGAGGTTGTACAGGTCGCCGCCGAGGAGCGCAAGCCGGCAGTTGTAGTACGTCTGAGTCGTCTTGAACGGCCAAGCGATGTAGTACATCTTGCGCGTAGGGTCCTGGAGCTCAGATTCTTCGGCAGGGTGCAGGATCATGCCCAGATGTTCGTCGTACGTCTCCGCCAGCAGCACCGCGATCGTGATTCCGTCCACTTCGGCAACCGGTAAGCGGCACTTCATGCCGTAGCTGGTGACCTCGATCGACGGCAGCTCGATCTCCCCGAAAGGACCAACTTCGCGCTTGCTATCGTCGCCGACAGACTTCGCGTTCTGGCCCACAGAAAGGATTAGTACGACGCGTTTAGATAAGGGCCGGATGCGACTTACATCGTCCGTCCACTGCTTCGGCAGATATGGCTGAAGGACCGCAGTGGGGTTCAAATTGGGGGTGTAATACGGCACTCCTCCCGTGCGGAAGTCTCGGGGCGACGGAGCGAAGAGGAAACGCTCGGGATGGTTGACTTCATGAAAGCCCGAATAGATCTCAGCCAGCTTCTCCGCGGGAAGTTTTGAGCACTCTTCGTCGTGGCGGGATCCCCAAGCGAAGAGAGTAGTGTCGACGTACTGTCTCCGCGCGAGCTCCTGCTGCAGACGTTGGAAGGCTTGTCGGCCTTCGCCGTACAGCGTGGGCATACTGATGTTGAAGAGACCGAGGAGGCAGTAGGCTTCGTCCTCGACGCGGGTCGTCTCGCGCTCGGTCGCCCACCGCATACGCTCTCCGATCGAGGACGAGAAGAAGGACCTCTCCCGCGTGAGGTACGTCTTGGCGACCCCAGTACGGTCTGAGAGCACCTCGCTGAGGTCGTGCTTGGTCCCGATGGGCTTCCAATCCTTCGACATGAAGATGACAAACGCGGGCGCGAGGAGTTCCTGGAGTGTCCACCCGCGTGTGTGCCACCTGGACTTACGGAATAACGATTCGTCGGGGTAGGGATCCTCACCAGAGGGGACGTCCTCCAGGTAGGCATAACAGACCTCGGAGAGGACGTACCATTGGAACATGGAGTTGATTGCCTCAGAGAGCTCGGTGCTACTCTCCTTGTTGATGCAACAGGTGTCGATCCAGACCCAACTATACCCGTCTTCCTCGGCGACGAGACAGCAGTCCCGAAGTTTCCGGGCGACGCAGTCGCGCGGGTTCTCGCCCGTGTCTTCGCATGCGGTAGAGATGGCTTGGACCTCCTGGAACGACTGCTCTCCTTCGGGGCTCCAGGTGTGGGAGAGGATGGCGTAGCCTCCTGGGACGGAGTTGGGGTCGGAGAAGAAGTGAAGTTCGGCGCGACCGGTGCTCAGCAGCCACATGGTGTTACTGCGAGGGGCCCTTCAGCGTTCGTAGACGAGATGGTTGAGAATAAAGCGTAAAGACTGGGCGAGGAGAGGGAGAGGTTGAGGGTGGCAGGCGACGAAGACGACGATCGACATAACCGTCGGAAATCGGCAAAAGCGGGGACGTGGCGATGCATGCTTGGGACGCGCGGGTTGACGGCAGCGACATTGATGGGTGACAGCGTGTTCGACGCGGGAGCAGTCCCACAGCAGTCAGGACTCAGGGTGGTCGGGATACGGTAGCGCGCGCCTGGTAGCGCAGAAGGATTGCAAAATGAATTCACAATTGCGATGCAATCGATCTGTGCATCAAACGAAACGGCTGTTCAGGCGGCGATGCGCGGAATACGGATCCTAAGGCCAAGAAGCGATACTTATTAGTACAATGGTGAACGAGCTTCTGGGAAGCGCAGCCTGCGAATGGCCCGGTGCAGGACCTTCGGACGTTCTGGCCAGTGTCCTGCTGGTGGCGATGAAACTCAGATGGCAGAGGAACGGGCTCGAAGAGGTCCTAACATGGCGTAGCGGCGTGGTGGACGAGGAACGTTGTCATTGCCTCCGATAATTCTCGTAGACATTTGATCAGAATCGGGACAAATGTATCGACGTGCTATGGCAGGCTACGGCTTGGCGGCGCTAGATGATGTGCCTGGCTGTTTGCGAGACGGGAGGGGCATCCAGTTGGGGGTGCCCAACACACGCGCCTGAGGGATGGTAGTAGAGCCACCTCATAGGACAAGGGTCAGACTGCGGCCGGAGCCACTGGTGCAAATAGGCACAAGATTCAGCTAAGGCATGAGGAGGGGATCCTCAATGAGCACGCAGAGGAGGGATGGCCCACCAGAGAACACAGAGGAGCGCGAGGAGCCTCTTGGACAGCCTAAGAATAAACACAAGTCTCTCTGCATCGTAAGTCGTAAGTGAAGTTCTTGGAGCTCCAAACAATGAAGTTGAATGTGCTGTTGCCAGGTATAACCGCAGGCTAGAACCAAGACCGACCTGTGACTTATTGGCACTGAAGCCTGAAGTAGCCCGCAATCAAATTCTAGCCGGGCCGGCTTATACCATTTTGAACTCCGATTACTTGTGACTAGGGAGCACTCATGTACTGACCCCTGCGTTTTGATCCTTCGACCTCCCTCGTCGTGTACGACGCCTGTGCTTCCAGCGAAAACCTTCAGTTCCATCCTTCGTGCCCGCCGGACGATTGGAGCCGCATGCCTGCTAGCGGGCAAGCTAGATTGCGGACGCAGTTCACCCTCTTGGCCAACGGTGTACGGCATCACTTCCTGCGGAACGGATACCGACTGGAGGAAGCCAGGGGGCCATCGGTAGACCCTCTTTCTTAGGCATGAGCACGGGTGTTATAAAACGGGTCTGCGTGCAGAGGAATTTGGTGAGTCAATCTTGGAGTCTCGTGTTACACCCATTAACCAACTCCTCAGGTAGATCACCATTGTTCTACTCGAATGTACGCACCTTGGCACACTGTGGATATTCTGCCGCCTTTTGCGCGGAGTGTACTCGGTGCTCCCTCTTCAAGGCTCCAGACAAGAGGAAAATACAGTGTTTGATCGGACGCAGACGTTGTCGATGCTGTCAACTGGTGATGTCGTCAGCGTCAGGGTAGCGGCGGCGGCGCATCCACAAGAGCCACACACTCGCAGAGGTGAGTCAAACGGCCTCAATATTCGCTCACCTCAAGCTATCCAGTATATATCCCCTGCGTATCGACTATCTCAGGATTTCAGGCGGCCCGGGCATGGGGAAAGCGAGCGAAGGTGGATGCCGTATGTGACCGTAGATCTGTCAGGCACGCTCGCATGTCGATGTATTGTATTGAGTCAAGCAACGAAGTCAAAGATCGCAGCTCTTGTTGCGTTCATTCCTCTCTCTCACCTCTTCTCCATCTCTCCCTCCGCCCACAGTGCACACCGCACTACCGCCTGCAAGAGTCTTGCCCCCACAGTCCTTACGCGCCATGCTCGCGCTCGTCTCTCCTTTCTACACCACTTTCGTTCTCGCTTCCGCGGCATTCACTCTTGTCCTCGCGGGTCCGGATTCCCACAACCACGTCGGGCGTCGTCACCACGGCAGCGCCCTCGTCGAGCGCGGCGGGCTCGAGAAACGCTTCGACAACACGCGCTTCACCTTCTACGACGCTGGAACCAACGCCTGCGGTTCGTTCGATCAACCTGGAGACTTTGTGAGTATCGTCCTGTGGTACACCGCTGCGTGTGGATCTGATTATTCTCCTGTTCAAGATCGTCGCCCTGAATCACTATGTGCGTCGTGTCCCATCTTTGCGTGAAAGACTAGGGGAGGGCTGACGCGCGATCATAGCAATGGGATGGGGGTTCAAACTGCTACAAGACCATCACGCTCAACTACCAGGGCAAGACCGCCCAAGCCAAAATCACAGACTTCGTACGTCCGCTCCCCATTCCGCGCCCCCACTCGCGTTTTACCAACGTTTGTCTCGCGTTGTGTGCTATAGTGCGAAGAATGCCCGTACGGCGCGATCGACCTCTCCCGCGGGCTCATGCAGCACATGGTCGGCGACAACTACGTCGCCATCGGCCAGGTCTATGGCGAATGGAGCTTCGGGTCCGGCGACGCCCCTCCCCCGGAGACCACGACGACGAAGCACACGACGACGACGACGACGACGACGCACAAGTCGAGCACGACGTCGCACCACACGACGTCGACGTCTACCTCGCATACGTCGACCACGACGACCTCGCAGAAGCCGAGTACGACCTCGCACTCAACTACCACTTCGAGCACGAGCACGAGCTCTACCTCGACCTCGGCGGCGCCCACAGCGACTGTGATGATCTTCGACGCCGGCATCTTGAACCAGTTCAACTTGGCCATGATCCAGCTGACCGATCTCGTCATCGTTGGCTCTGGCGACGCTTGAGGCCTTGAATTTTCGTAGTCGGAAAGGGCTCGCGTTGGCTTCGCGCATGTCCACGTCCCAGTCCTCATAGTATGTCATTGTGTGTTTTGTATTGCGAGCTCTACGAACGCTAGTAGCTCCGGCGAGGCCGAGCGTTGCAGACTTCTGTCTCACGTATGCAGGTTCATTTGTGCTATGCGAGTGGTCCCATCAAACCATGCTTTGCACACGTACAGACTGAAACGGTCAAGGCATCATCGATTCGCACCTGGAAATCCAAGTCGATACAATCGCGAGTGGCTAGCGGTTGTCCCGAGAGAATGCACGGTACAGTAACACAGATGTTGAAGCAGCGACGACGGAGGTCACGAGAACAGATGACAGAAGAGCCGTATAAGAAGGATGCGCTGTTCCTTGACCGTTATAGCGCGCCACAGGTCCTGCGCTGGGGCGGTATCTGTCCTTTGAGTTATGCTTAGAGCGTACAAAACCAGAAAGCCAAAGCCCGGCCTGGCTTTGCATCTTCTCATACGCCTCTCCGCTTAGCTCGATGCGCATAACACGCGTCCGCACAGGCTCGACATTGCACGGCGAGAAGATGAGATGAATCTTGCGCTCGGGGTCGTCCCCAAACACCCGCGCGCCCTCAGGCCAGTCGTCGACGTGATCTGCTGCACAATCGTGCCCGCCCTCCGCCGGCCTCGGAGCGTTCCAGTTATCGCGGCTCGCCGAGGACGCGCGCGCCCAGTGCCGTAGCTGGCCGTCTTCCCCGGGGGGCGCGAGCGAGCAGAGCCCGAGCCGGACGCGGATCTTCTCCATTTTGGAGGTATCCTCGAAGGCGATGTACGTCTCCTTCTCGGCGTGTGGGTCTTTGCTAGTCGACCGAGAGAGCGGGAGCAGCTTCAACGTCACCATCGCTGCTAACTGCCACCGGGGGATGCGAAACGGGGTCGGGTGTTGGTCAGGCCGGAAACGAAGGACGAGGTGTGGGGCGTCCGCCCGGTCGGTTGTCTGCGGAGTCGCGTGGATGTAGATGGTGCGCCACTGAGGCTCGATGCGTTGTCCGCGGAACGTCAGGTTGTACAGGTCGTTGCCGAGGTACGCAAGTCGGCAGATCCTCGAATGCGCCGGCTTTTTGAATGGCCAAGAGACGTTATACATCCTTCGCGCCGGAACCTGCAGCTCCGATGTTGGGGCAGGGTGCAGAAGGAGGCCGAGGTGCTTGACTTTTGTCTCCGCTAGTAAAACAGCGATTGTGATGCCCTCTACTTCGGCGACGGGAAAGTAGCACTTCATGCCGTAGCCTGTGACCTCTATTGATGGTAGATCCATCTCCCCGAATGGACCTGTGTCTCGTTTGCTCTCGTCGCTGACCGACTTGGCGTTCTACTCAATATGAAAGCGTTAGCGAACCCGAACGACATGTTTTGAGCGAAGACGCACCTTCTCCGTCCACTGCGTCGGCAAATATGGTTGAATAACTGCCGAAGAGCCGACAGCCGGGGTGTAACTCGAAACTGGCGCTCTCGAAAAGTCCAGGGGAGTAGTGGCAAAAAGAAAACGTTGGTTATGACTGTTCCCATGAAAGCTCGAGTGGATTTCGGATAGCGATAAGGGCGGAAACTCTGCACAATCTGCATCGTGACAGGCGCCCCAGCAAAATAAGGTGGTGTCGACGTACTGCCGTTTCGCGAGTTCGAGCTGTAGTCGCTGGAACGCTTGTCGGCCTTCGCCGTAGAGGATAGGCATGTTGACGTTGAAAAGACCGAGGAGGCAGTGCGCCTCGTCTTCCAGACGTGTCGTCTGGCGTTTGGTTGCCCAACGCATTCGCTCCGCGACCGAAGCCGAGAAGAAACTCCTCGTTCTCTTCAAGCAGCGTATGCTGATGCCGGTGATGTTGCTTAACAGTGAGGCGAGGTTTTGCTTTGTCCCGATCCGTTCCCAGTCGTTTGATAGGAACACGACGAACGCGGGCGCGAGGAGTTCCTGGAGGGTCCATCCACGCGTGTGCCACTTTGCCCACCGGAACTCCGAACCTTTCGCACTGGGATCGCCTCCGGGGCGAACGTCGTCCAAATATGCGTAGCATATCTCGGAGAGGACGTACCAGTTGAACATGGAATTGATCGCCTCGGAGAGCTCGGTGCTGCTCTCCTTGTTGATGCAGCACGTGTCGATCCACACCCAGCTGTACCCATCCCGCTCGGCGGTGAGACAGCAGTCGCGGATCTTCGGTGCGACCAGATCCCGTGGATTTCGGCCTGTGAGTTGGCATGCAGCAGAGATGGACTGGACTTCTTGGAATGTCTGTTCTCCCGAAGGGCTCCAGGTGTGGGAGAGAATAGCGTAGCCGCCTATGACAGAGGAAGAGTCGGAGAAGGAGTGGAGTTCAGCACGGTCGGTGCTGAGAAGCCACATTAGAAAACCCTGTCGACTGCTCTTTAGCTACTGTTGAGAATGAAAATGAGGAGAAGGCACTTGCTGGCGGGATGGGCGAGGTCACTCATGCGTGCGAGAGTGCCGAAGCCAACAACACTGCAGGATATCAAATAGTTGCTCACATCGCGGTTGCTATTGTTCCCGCCGACCACAAACTGCGGCGATTGATGCACGATGATGGAACCTCTTCAGACGGTCTAGATTTAAAACTACACGCGGGGCACGCGCGGTGTTGAGACAGTACAAGTCACAGCAGTGAGTGCTCGCAGCGATGGATATGAAGTCAAGAGAAGCTACATTGTCAGGAGAAGAGGGCCCATGCCAACGAACTCCCGCGCGCCCACGAGCCAGTCGCCTTCGTGGACTGCCTCGCAGCCGTGACTGCCCTCGGGCCGAAAAATTCCCTCTTGCTGAGTCTGCCCACGCCCAATGCGGTGGTAGCTTGTCCCTCCCAGATGGCGCGCGCGAGCGTAGGGCCCGAGCCGGATGTAGATCACCTCGTCGCCGAGCGTGTTCGTGAACTCCACAGACATCTCGTGGTGTGCGCCCGTGTCCGACATGCATGAATGCGTGTTAGGAAACATATTGAGTGTCATCATCACGTTCAACTGCTAGCGCGGGATGTAAGACGGTATCGGGTGGTGATCGGGTAGGAAGCGCGTGACGAGGTGCGCCAGGTCCGCGCAGTCGGTCGTCTGGTGCAAAGTGGCTGGGACGAATATGTTACGTTGAGGTGCTTCCCGCAAAACGCCAGGTTACACACGTCCGCCGGGAACCGCCAGTTGACGACTGTGGCACACCACCCTGAACTTGCGTGGCCAACGCTAGTGAACCTTCCGTGTCAAAGCTTGCAGCTCCCTCTCTGGAGTCCGATTTAGGAGAGGTTTGCATTCTCCACTAGCAGAACTGTTCCGGGACAAGCCGTATTGCAGGCCACGACCGCACTCAGGAACAGAATTGGCGAGCATGAACTGATACTCGTACCAGAGATTGGGCGACACTAAGACCTCAAGGTCCCCATTCCATCCGCCACTTCTCTCCCTGAGTCAAGCCCCTGATGAAGGGATCTTATGATAAGGCCATGGCACGAAGGCGCGTCTTTTGATCATGTCCCGTTGAGGCGGCGTGGTGGTACCAAGGCGAGTGCGGGTTGCTTAGGTAAGAGGTCTTGAGATCTTGCGGGAGGGAATTTAAATGAGGAATAAGTCCGCACGGTCTTCGAGGCAAGCATTCACTGAGTCTCAGCAAGTCGTAGGTGGGAGTATGTAGTGCCGGCGGGAGGTGGACAAGGGGCAGAGTACTTTTGATTGGTTGGTGACTAACGAGACGAGTCGAGAGCGCCATGTAGCATGAAGCGCGATGTTGATGCGTACCCATGGCGGCCAAGAGCGTACGGAGTCAAGTCAGGACGGTGGTGAAGGAGAATAACTGGAACAGTTGGGGCGAATTCCGAATAGGCACCAGAAAACCCAGGCTCCTAAACCATCCGCCTATAGTGTTCTCGTTCTCGTATTCGATAGCGTGTGTCGAATTTTGTATGTTACGAAAAAGGCAATGTCATAGACCGAGCTTACATCATATGTTGCGAACGGAGACCTGCTATATTAGGCCTGACTAAGGAGAAGAGAACACTATAGGACGGCTGGCGCAACTCGCTCCCCGAGATCACCGAGCCCGAGGCAGCTCTTAGCCGACTTTCGAGCCGTGTACAAACAATCCCCGGCACGCAGCCAACACGCAGCTCGCCTCGCCTCGCATGCCCCCGCGCGGGACTAGTGTCCTCGCGCGCAGGGAATTGTCATCCGCGCCCGCGCGCGCACGTCGCGCGACAGTGACAGCAACAGCGGTTTGTGGGAACAGAGCTGGCTGCGACGAAGTACAGCAGGCAATCAATAGTTCAATACTGTAAGTAGATTAAATGAGGTGCTCGTATCAAAAAGCATCGTACGGTGTCAGATTCGAACGTGTGCACCAAAAACGACTCCGGAGCAGCACTCCGACTGAGCCATTATGGCTTTCCTGAGGGGAGGTTGCGGCAAAATATGAGGACATTTCATTGGGGCCAGGCAATGTAAAGACAATATCTCCGCCATTTCAAGGAATCCAGACAAGCATGAGGGGTCGTTGAAACGACATTTAAAACCGCTTTCGAACGCACCCTCTCGCACAAAATTCCGACCACAGGGAGCGAAGCTAGGCCGTGCTCTTCGTCCGCCCCGGAAGACTGGTGGATTGATCACTGATGTAAGTATTTCAAAGAGAATTGCAACGGACTCTCTTCGTATGTATCTGCTACTGCAATAGTCATGCACAGAGAGTATCGTAGTTATACATGAAAAATGATCAGATTACATCGCATTCATCCAGTGGGGCTGGATGAGAACACAGCCTAGCTTCGCTCCCTGTGGTCGGAATTTTGTGCGAGAGGGTGCGTTCGAAAGCGGTTTTAAATGTCGTTTCAACGACCCCTCATGCTTGTCTGGATTCCTTGAAATGGCGGAGATATTGTCTTTACATTGCCTGGCCCCAATGAAATGTCCTCATATTTTGCCGCAACCTCCCCTCAGGAAAGCCATAATGGCTCAGTCGGAGTGCTGCTCCGGAGTCGTTTTTGGTGCACACGTTCGAATCTGACACCGTACGATGCTTTTTGATACGAGCACCTCATTTAATCTACTTACAGTATTGAACTATTGATTGCCTGCTGTACTTCGTCGCAGCCAGCTCTGTTCCCACAAACCGCTGTTGCTGTCACTGTCGCGCGACGTGCGCGCGCGGGCGCGGATGACAATTCCCTGCGCGCGAGGACACTAGTCCCGCGCGGGGGCATGCGAGGCGAGGCGAGCTGCGTGTTGGCTGCGTGCCGGGGATTGTTTGTACACGGCTCGAAAGTCGGCTAAGAGCTGCCTCGGGCTCGGTGATCTCGGGGAGCGAGTTGCGCCAGCCGTCCTATAGTGTTCTCTTCTCCTTAGTCAGGCCTAATATAGCAGGTCTCCGTTCGCAACATATGATGTAAGCTCGGTCTATGACATTGCCTTTTTCGTAACATACAAAATTCGACACACGCTATCGAATACGAGAACGAGAACACTATAGGCGGATGGTTTAGGAGCCTGCAGAAAACCCGGACCGGTCAGTGGCTTATGTAATGTTCAATGAACAGAGGTCGCTCAGCCGGTCGGCAGGCTCCGTCGTGCAACTTGAATGATTGCAACGTTAACATGGCTCAACATTCAACGTCAACGCTCGTCGATATCCTCCATATGCCCTACACCTCTTGAACTTGTACCAATCAAATGATTCCACTCGGGTCACCGTGACCGCCGCCATAGGCGGTGAGGCGGGGCCGTGCTGCACTGCCGCTGGTACAAGGTTTTCTTGTTGAGCTATGGGCGAACCGCCAGAAGCATCTTGAAGCTGTACTTGTGGATTGGGCTGCCGTGAGCCGTCATTTGTGTCAGTTGCTATGCCTGACGGTGAGCGGGGCGATGGTATTGACGCGTCTCCTACTTCTAGCATAAGTACACGTCCGGGACGCTTGCTTTGATAAGTAACATTGGCAACTACCTTCACCTCACCCACGTCACGCACTCGGTATCTGGCAGCTCAGGTACGCATTTGTCAAACTGTCTATACCACATCGAAGTTGACTTTAGCGCTTTTTTGCAGAAACTTTCATTACGGGCACAACATGTGGTTACTGAGCACCGACCGCGCAGAGCTTCGTTTCTTTCCCGATCCGTCTCGAGTCCCTGGCGGCTACGCCATCCTCTCTCACACCTGGACAGACGAAGAGCAATCCTTTCAAGACGTTCAAGCAATCCGGACACGCTGTGAAGCTGTCGATCAGAGCCCACGCGACGTTGTCTCGGATAAAATACGCTACTGTTGTCTCCAAGCTCAGGACTGCGGCTACAGCTGGGTCTGGATCGACTCATGCTGCATCAACAAAGAGAGTAGCACCGAACTGTCCGAAGCGATCAACTCTATGTTCAAGTGGTACGTCCTCGCAGAGGTTTGCTTCGCTTACCTCGAGGACGTCCCCATCAGTGACGACATCTACGCCGAGGATTCCGCATTTAAAAAGGCGCGGTGGCACACGCGGGGATGGACGCTGCAAGAGCTGCTCGCGCCGGCCTTTCTTGTCTTCATGTCGCGCGAGTGGTGTCGGATCGGGACGAACGTAGAGCTCGCGTCCCTTCTCAGCCAAGTCACAAAGATCCCCGAGCCATTTCTCACCCGCCAGCTTTCATTTCATACCGACGCTTCCATCGCCGAGCGCATGCACTGGGCGTCACGTCGAGAGACCACGAGGGTGGAGGATGAGGCGTATTGCCTACTTGGCCTCTTCGACATCAACATGCCCACGCTGTACGGCGAAGGTCAGCGTGCATTTCAGCGCCTTCAGCATGAGCTCGTCAAGCAGAGCTCAGATACCACTCTCCTTGCTTGGGGCGGCTGGCATGAAGACAGCGACAGTGCACTCCCGGCCGTATCTGAGGGAGAGATGCGAAATCACTTCCATGGCGTCATGCATGCACAACGGTTCTTCTTCGCCCCATCGCCCAAGTCGTTCACGCGTACTGGAATATGCTATACGCCTAGTTCTTTTGGACTCGGGGAGCTCACGCTTCGCGCACTCTTGCGTGATGAATGGTCCGCGTTGAGCGTAAGTCATACTGCGACCTCCTGCCGAAATCTGAACTAATCTTACTGTTAGCCGACCATGAATTCCAATGTTCAGAGAGAATTCCGCGCGTCAGACGACGTTTCTCTCCCGCTGTTTGAAGTCACAGGCTTCGGGGTGAAGTGCCGCTTTCCTGTGGCCGAAGTGAACGGAATCACGATCGCAATTCTCCTCTGCGAAACTCAAGGCGAGTATCTCGGATTATTACTTCACCCCGCCGCAGACTCGGAAGGGGAATCCCCAGACACCCGACATACCATGTATTACGTCTCATGGGCGTTTGAGTCTGAGCAAACCTGCCGACTCTGTCGATACGCACCTCTGGGTACGGACCTGTTCAACCTTCGCTTCAGAGGACAATACCTTGTTCCCACATGGCGCGATATCTACATTTGCGCTGCGCCTCGCTCTCATGAAAGCGGTGATCCTGCGTCACAAATCCTTCGACTGTGGCCGGACTCTGCTGTTGGACACACCCCGTTCCGCGTACCCCGATGGCTCATTAGCTCCCTCATCGCACTCAATCTCCTTCCAACCTCAGGTATCGGCCTTTCCTCGTGCTCCGATTGGCAGGTTTGGATTCAATTCACCGACATCGGTGCGGGCGAAGGGCTGCGCATCGTATTCGGGCTCTGCAGCAGCTTCGGCTTCCCGCACTGGGCTTGGGCCGAGCCCCGCACCGCCCAGAACTGGAACGATAGCCAGTGGAGGAACCGCAAACACGACTGTGCCACGGACCACATCGACGCCTGGCCTGCTCAGACGCGGGAATTCGGCGGGCGCAAGCGAACAATCGCGCTCTCGTTTACGCCGTGCCCCTTCCTCTCTGACATCACCCTCGTCGTTCACATGGCGCTCTCCGGGACGCGCTACGAGGCTATGCTCCGACGCGCGAAGGTGACCATGCCTCCTGTACCCCAGCCTGTGCCCTCGCGCGGAACCCTAACGTCATGCTCCTCCCTTCGTCGGGCATTGCCTGATGTAGCGGTAGGCTCTCTGGCTATGTCGCGTGGCGCCCCATCGTCGTCGTTGATCACGCCATTCCGCCCATGGGTTGAGGCCAGTGCCACCCCTCCGGCATATAGCCACTATCACT
>NDFF03000220.1:0-21535 GCA_002150815.3 Grammothele lineata | reverse complement strand
CGGTGCAGCGAGGCGCGTCGCGTCGCAATGAGAAGCGCCCAGTGTGAGAGGGTGTGTCGACACGGAAATGTTTACATTTTCTGCTACAGGGAAATCACCGAAAGCACACATTGTAGAATGTTTACTCTCTACACTCCTTTCGCGCGATTTTTCTCCCTCATCACGTGACTACGGCGGCGAAAATGAAACCTTTTCGTCGGTTTCCGCGCCAGAGGTTTCCGATTGATTTTCCTTTGTCGCAAAATCTCCGCAATATGATACCTTTCTCGACCAAGGAAAACAGCTGAAAATCCGCAGAAAGGGTAATCCCGAGCCACCATTGGTCACCAATTTTTCCCCCTCCCAAAAATCGGGAATCCCCGCCGTGAGGGTTGTAGGTGACCTTGCGAAAGGGTCACATGACGGGCGAGACTGGTGTAGGCTCAACTCGCGGTGGGCGTTTACGGCCATTGGACTTGGCTCGAACCGTCATCGACACCCCCTTCGACTCCTGCAGCGCTGTCTCTCTCTTTCCCTCCTCAGGCTCAGGGAGTCTGCACCCCGCACACTGTTATTGCCATACCAGTTATCAGCTACAACATCTTCAATGGCTCAGAAATCGCGGATTAGCAGGCTCCACCCTTAGTGCCGCTCTCCGTATCATGTCCTAGCTCAGGCTGTAGGACAAGTCGACAACTGCTGTATGGTATGTTCTACTACTACTGCTGCCATCCGGCAGTACAGTATTGGCGAGTACTGCTCTGTGGCGGAGTCTCCCTCAGTGGGCTGTCTGGACTTGTTGACACGCTTCCAGAATACATTGGTTGAGCAACACAGTTTGTTGTCAACTTCATGTGGTATTGCTACCTCGCCACAGTAAGCTTATTGCAGGTGTAGATGTTGGAGAGGGTACGGTTTCCTTGCATTGTTGCGCCTAGGAGAGAAGTCACGTGCCGTGTGTCTTTTTGTTCCTTGTCGATCATGCAGAGCTCCTCCATGTTCTTGACTACGTCAAGAAGGTTGAGTGGTCATTCGGCAAGTTGCTCGTTGGACATAATTTTTGGTTCTCCGTATACTAGAAGCTTAGGGTCACATGTTGTATCTACGCTCATCGGGACTCGGGAGTATGTCGGAATCCGTAGATCACTTGTAGGAATACACTTCAAACTCCGCAATAAGCGACTGTGCGATTTTTTTTGAAAAGGGGCCTATCGTTTTGAAAGTAGCTGTAATGGAGAGGTGAATACGACGGGTGGCATTCACTGATGCGATGCAGTGGCCCATCACGACACCGGAGAATGATGTCTCGATAATCGCCAGAGCCCTGCCCTGGTAGGACCATGGCAACATCGTCTGCTCGGGGTAGGTTGTAGCGGCGCTGATCCTGAGCGGTATCTACAATCAGCCGGATAGAAATGTTTTCGACTCCATTATGGCTTGATAAGATTTCATGAGCATGGTGATAGATCCGAACGTATATGGATTACAAGCAAGAAGGGTATTTTGAATGAGGGCTAGAGTGTCGCGAGAAAGAGACGGGTTGTGGACTGCACGTGCATCAAGTGCAGCCTGAGGATCATAGATGTACGTTTGTGCATACGTCAGAGGGGAGCCAGAGGGAGGATCGAGGGAGCCAATCTGATGACATAGTTCACCATGTATGTGAAAGACGTATGGGCCAGGACAGCCTTGCTGGCAGTCGATTGAGTCGTCAATTTGAACCCCGAGAGAAACGAATGCAAAAGCAGCATTATATTGTCTAATGTGGCTACGGAACTCCTTGGCTATGGGCGTTGTGTCGGTGAAGAGATGTAAGAGAGACGGCGGTGGATCAGGGATCATGGGAAGGGAGACCTTGCCCCTGTTACAGCAAGTGCCAAATACAGGGTTTCTAATGGAGCTGCGAGCAATCCGTTCATCAGCCCAATGGAGAGCACCGCATTAGGGGCAGACAATTGACATTCTTCCTAGACCGTGCTGTTCCAAAGGCTCACGGTATGGGCGGTGAGCTAGCGGGATCTTGCTGCCGGATATGCTGTCTAAAATAATGAAATGAGTCAACAGCGGTTTACGATTCTTCAATTTATACTCACTTATTCTACCAGATGACGAAACCTGTGTTTGGTGACGTTCTGAATGTTGGGTTGGACGTGGCGTAGGATAGGGAACTGTGATAAGGTTAGTGCTCACGTAAATCTCATTTAATCAATATAAGTATATACCTTGTCCATGTTCTGGTCTTGCAGCTTCATTGGAAGGCTGTGCTTCACTACTGCCTAGTTGCTGATGTTACAACAATGCACGTAATAGAAAGAGAGAGGGTAGTAGCTTACCTGGATTATGGCGCCCATGCATTGTGCTCGGGCTCTCTATGCGAGAACCCCGTTGCAACAACCTCTCTCGGGAGGGGCCAGGCTGTGTTGAGCCAGGAGTAGGTAACTGTAAACCTTTTACACCTCAACTCCTATGCGGCAAGGGCACATTACGATTAATGAGGAACGAATAATCGTTTTTTATGGGCGAGCCATCCCTGCCATTTGTGTAATGTAAAACGCGACTCAGCTTGAATCTCAGAAAGGCACTGGTAAGCACAGCCACTGATGGCAATACAAAAGTTACTTACCATTTGGAGCGGAGATTGAAAATTCATGGGGTTAGGGTTTCTCAACATTTTGGCGCGCACATAAAGTCACATGACTTTCTCACTGGACTTCAGCGCTTACTCTGCGTTATCCAAATGCACTTACTGCCATCCACCCCTTATACACTATCACACCTAGGGGGACTTGACTACAACTTGTTATATGCTTCAAATGACCCCTATATGCATCAACACCATATCAATAACTGCACTGGTGATGGCTGCATAGCACTTTACCCTGCAAGCGCCCTTATAGTAGTACACTAATGACCGCAATACCAGCGCCTATCTGCGTCATCCAAAAGTACTTGGTGCCATCCACCCCCAAGGCATTTCCACAGCATGGGGGACTAAGCTGG
The DNA here is from genome assembly GCA_002150815.3 of Grammothele lineata. Taxonomy (NCBI): domain Eukaryota; kingdom Fungi; phylum Basidiomycota; class Agaricomycetes; order Polyporales; family Polyporaceae; genus Grammothele; species Grammothele lineata. The sequence goes on along the minus strand of NDFF03000220.1, from coordinate 18,556 downwards.
CCCCTAATAAGCACTTCAAATGACCTCTGTATGCATCAACACCAGGTCAATAACTTGACTTGGTATAGTGTTACAGCATTTGACCTAGTAGCGCCCTGCCAAACTGCATGCACATACATATTGTATGCTCTATGCTTGGTACTGTAAATGAGATCACTGTAGTGCTTTACCAGCATATAGGCATAGCTGAATGTGACCTGTCACACTTTGAATCATGTCAATCAAGCAAGTATTGAGGGAGATATGAGCAAAACAAGTGCTACACACTGTAAATACTAGTCAAGTGCGTGATTTAGTTGCTGGTGTATCAATGCAAGCCAAATATGGTAAGTGATAATAAAGCAACTATATCAGACTAATAGAGGCTATCTAGAGCTCCATAACACCACTTGAATCATGTCATTATCTTCAAAAATGACGGAGATACAGCCCAAACATTAATTTTAATGCTATTGAAGCAGACCACCAATACTAAAGCAACTGTGTGCGCTTTTTTGGGCGCTTTTTGGGACCCTAAATCGAGTAAGTGATCTCCCCGCTTAAGCCTTAAGCGGGGAGATCACTTACCCGATTTGGGGTCCCAAAATGCGCCCAAAATGCGGTGCTCACCTGATCATCATGAATACCCGGCTAAATAAACTGATCATACCCAGGGGGCTTGCCTGATCAAGTAAGCCTGCAAAGTTCCTAAGCCTGCCGCTACCAGCGCAACTACGAGTAGCGCGCCCGTTTCCCTCCATGGAAATCCCCCCGCCCCCTAGTCCGCAAGGCCGCCCAGCGTGCAAGTCTCCCACCGGCATCTTCCGGGAGGGCACGGGGCCTACGTCATCTTATCAGCCCCCGCCCCATCAGCCGCCCAACCCCCCGCCCGGCATCTCCGGCAGCCCGCCGCCACCGCCTCCCCCGGCGTAAGGAGGGTCGCGCTCATCGTTGCCGACGATGAGCTCACACCCTGCCCTTTCCTGCTCTCCCTCTGGGCCGTTTCCGCCCGTTCTTTTTCCGTTTGTACATAGTTATACATTGCCTATCCAATAGTACGCGTGCGCGGCGTCCGCGCGCAATCCCCTAGGCCACGCCGCCTCCCTCCCGTATCTGGGAGGGCGGGAGGGGTTATGTAAGCCCCCCGCGCCCCCGCGCCCCCGTGGCCCCCCGCGCGCCTCTGCATCCCCGCGCAACCGCGTGCCCAGATCACGCGGTGGCCTCGGCGTGCGATCAGCCGGAGGCACGCAGCCACAGCCGGAGATCAGCCGCCGACGCCAGCCACCGGCCGCTCTCTCCCCCGCCCCCGCTGCCCCTACCCCTGCACCTGCGCGCCACACTCTGCGTGCAGTGGTAGTTGCAGTCTCCGTACTGTCCTCGAGCGAGGAAGGAGTGGGCGGGGCGGGGCGGAGGAGGCGGGAGAGGCGGGAGGGATGGGAAGAGAGCGGCCGCAGATGCCGAGGCATGAGGTGCGGCCGATCGCCGCCTAGGCACGGCGCCGATCTACGGCACATGAGCGGCCGTACCGTGTGTCGGATGCGCGCTCCGCTTCAGACCCTCTCCCTCCCCCAACTCCTCGCCTTCCCCGCCACTCCTGCCTGTCTTACCGCGGTCAGGAAGCTGAATGCTGCGAAGTGAGTGCTGGTATAATGCTAGGGATGGGGAAGAGGGACGGGAAGACGGGAGGACGCGGGCGAGAGGGCGCGGGAGTCCGATCGCCGCCCGGTCACTGGTGCCTGAGCTCGGCACCACTCCGCCCACGAGGCTACCGCCCGCTCCCGTCGTTCTGCCGTCTCTCAACTCCTGCGCCCTCGTCCTTGCGCGTTCCTCTTATTTCGTGGCATGTTATACTGTAGATAAGTAGCATAGACTATCTACACAGAGTCTGAATAATTACGATTAATGAGGAACGAATAATCGTTTTTTATGGGCGAGCCATCCCTGCCATTTGTGTGACGCAAAACGCGACTCAGCTTGAATCTCAGAAAGGCGCCAGTAAGCACAGCCACTGATGGCAATACAAAAGTTACTTACCATTTGGAGCGGAGATTGAAAATTCATGGGGTTAGGGTTTCTCAACATTTTGGCGCGCACGCAAAGTCACATGACTTTCTCACTTGGCTTCAGCGCCTCTTCTCTTGCCCTCGCCTCTATAGCACTGCTCATGGGCGCTTCTATGCACAACTTGACGCTTCTGCCCAGCTGGCACTTAGACGTCCATTCAACTTGCCTTCTATTACACACTATGCAGAGAAACCCTCTGCCTTCCTCTGGCTTGAGCCCCCTCCTGGGCTTTGATATCACCCATAAAGTTCTTCTACATATAGACGTTGACTCGCTTATACGCCTCCGTAATACCTCTACAACCGCCGACATGTGGGCAGCATGGGAGCTGCAGCGTCGCCTCATCACCATCCTCACACCTTTTATCAACAATCGTCTTGCCTTCATCACCCACATGCACCTCACATCAACTATCATCTCTGGCATGGAGATTATCCCGTTCTTTGACCCATCTATCCACTTTACTACATGCAACACACTCAAACTCTACACCCCATACAACTGGTTTAAAGTTGTCGTCTTCACCCTCATAGAAGACGAGGGGTACACCGTCTTGGAGAAGAAGCCCTACCTTACCCACCGCTCCCGCCTTCAACACTCCAATAGCAGGGCCGTTGGAGGGTACGCATGCTTGGTGAAGGATCACAAGTACGTCTATATCCAAGAGGCCCTCCACCCTACCCCAGTAGCCGCCCTCCTCTCCTCCTCCAATACCGCCGCTCAAGGCTACATCAGCGCTACAACATTCTGTCACCCCTACCCTGCCCTTACCTCCCAATACCGCACTCTAGCCAACCCTCTGTTTTGGGGTATTGAAGGTGGCTACAACCTCAAGAACGACTTGCGCATTCTGCGCTTGGGTAGTGGGAAGGATTGGGAGGTGGCAGGGTCACCTGTGCAGTGGGAGGGTATAGAAGGGTGTCATGGTCCGTCCTCTGCTCTCTGTGCCTCTGCTTTGCGTTACTATGGGGACAAGTACTGTGTTTATGGACGGCTGGACAGCCTGCATGGGGTGCGTGCTATGTTTCTGCAGCACCAACCCTTAGATACGTATGTGGTCTACTTTACACGCGGCGGTTATGTTTGTACCCCCAAATGCTACCCCAAGTCACTCGTTCAGGCGTATTTACGAGTTACTTTAGCTGAATGCGTCTCTTCTAAGGACTGATAGTTCCATGTTATAGCTATAGCACACCTCTTAATTGCGCCTTAGAGTACATACATACTTGGATTGAATAGCGCTTGGATTACCTCATACTATACCAGATAGCACTTGCATTAGTAGTAGGGCAATTCAACTTGCACTCAACATTCACCATCGTTCACCTGCACCTCTCTGTCAGTATAACAATGTCTCAGCCAGCCATTACTTTCACCAGTCTCTCTGCTGAGCTCCAGCAGCGCATCATCTTCTTCCTTGACATGCCAACCCTCCGGTCTCTACGCTACGTATCTCAAGAGGCCGCCCAGCTGGTTGAAGAGGAGTTGACTCAGTCTCTCCACACCCTCCTCAAACCTTTCACTACCCATCCACAGGAGTTCCTTAGAGTTTTGCAAAACAGCGGTGCTATTATTGGCGGAGATGTTGCTATTGCCTTCATGGCTAGAGATCTGCGCATCATTCCCACCGCCCTCACCATTTACACCCCCCTTGACAACCCTTACTCTCTGGAAGACTTTTTTGATGCTCAGGAGAATATGGAGGGGAAAAAGAGATGTCTGCCTCAGCTGGAGGATGCCATAATTTGGAGGTCAAAGCTCATCAAATCTCAGCTCATCTACCGTATGGGCAAGTCAGCATACATATTCCTCTATGAAAGCTGCTCCCCCTTCCCCATGGCATCCCTTGCTAGCCGCGCTATCACCAGCCACTTTATGACATTTGTGGACGGCATCACCTATGGCACCCCATATCCAACACTCTTTTTCCAACGACGCGCGCTCCTTGGCTCCCCTCTCTTCAATCAGGCCATAGATACCTCCACCGACATCTCTAGGAGGTATATGAACACCCATCATCTCAAAAGGGAGTTGGTGGATACTCAGCAGGGTGGAAATGCATGGTATGACTACCATCTGTCCCTCAACCACACCCTGGAGTTACAGCAGCTGTCGCAAGACCAGTAAGTCATCTATTACTGTATTCACATTGTTAAGCTCATTAATGATATACATAGTATTGAAGATAGGGTAACAGAGGACTTGGAGAATGTCAAGAAGTGGAGGGAGGTGGGGATTGACATTCAAATGGACGGGCGGCATTGGTTTGGAGAGATGTGCAAGAAGTATAGGTGCGCGTCTGAAGTGCGGTCATTCAGAGACGCTGGCAGCTTGTGGGAGAGATTTAGGGCTAGAGAGGGGAAGTATCAAGTAGGTGGGAAGGAGGAGATGGTGTTTGTATTGGACAGGCGTCCATGCGGTGGAGGATGTGGTGGGGAGAGGGTGTTGTTCTCTCAGACGAAGTATGTTCACATTATGACGCCCACTGATGATGGCGATATGTAAAGTATATGCACACTCTCCAATAGAGGATCCCTCAAACTATGATTGACGCACTCAACCACTGCATTGGTAGCCACATATGATATCATACACGATCAACAGTACAGGGTGCAGGTGGCAAACAGGTGATGAGGATCAAGCACTCGCTCAACTACTACCTAAGTATCTTAAGCGTTAGGTGCCGCCTCAGCGTCCTGTGGTCCAAAGATGCTAGCAAGGTTAGACCTATGCCAAATCTCAACAACATTGTTGGCCAGGTTCATGTCTAAGCACGAACGTTAGCTTGTATCATAATGCTGAACAAGGGATAGACTCACCGACGTCATCGCCCATGCGCACGAACCTCACCATCTCGATCGTCTCAGCGTCTCTGACAATGCCAATGACCTCGATGAACCTGCTGCCCTCAAGGGCTGCAGCAAACGTCTGCAGTAGACGTTGAGGTGTCAACAGTAATGAAGGATGGTCAGAGGGCATAAACGTACGTCGGGGATGTGAGTTACGTTCACAGTAGCGCCGTCAGGGGCCTCAAAGACGGCGGTGTCCTCAGATTGCTAGACATTCAAAAGTTGATGGTGAGATTGACGTCACAGGAGTTGATAAGAGTGTGCTTACAGAGAGGAATTTGCCCAAGAGGCGGACATACTTGTTGAGATAGCGAGGCATATACTCCTTGTTAACGCGCGGAGAAGCGCCCATGCCGGAGCCAAAAGTACGGAGTCCACCAGTAGACATGATAGAAGAGAGAAGAGAGGGAGGGGCGGCAGTCATCACCAGGGAACTCTATATATATGCAGAGGATTGCACCCGCAGTGGGATACTCATGCTGCACCGGACTTCTGAGTTGCCGCACTGCCGGCCTTGCAGTTACCACACAGAGCAGAAGTTCATTCCAGGCTACAAGGTAATAGTTCAAGTTACTACAGAGATCTACTGGAAGACGTTAAATGTATAGACGACACTGTTGGCTGCTTTCCGCATCAATGTCAGGTCTTTACGGTACTTTGTAGCCCAGAAAGCTAACTCGTCATTGTCCTCTACCTCTAATAGATCCCTAGGATCATCCGCCCCTACCAAAAATGTGAGCTCTAAGAAGTCCAGGGGGACATGAACACGAGCACGGGCAGTGAGATGATTGGCCACATCCTCTATGTCCGCCCCATCAACAGTGCAATCTCCTATGAAGCGCAGCCGGCGCAGGAGTGGGCACAGGACAATTCCAGTCCCTGGAATGTGTACAGCGTCTTCTTCAGCATGATCCTCCCTCTCCTGGATGTTGGCGTCTGAGTTGGAAGTAGGGGGACTTAGGCAGAGGGCGAGGATAGCATTGGTTATGCGACAACGTTGGCTGGTACCATAGCAGACGAGCTCCATAAGGGACCCAAAACAGGACAGAAATGACTGCCATGTCCCCCAATTGTTGACAGGATGGCCTGTCAGCAGCCAAGAATGAATGTGAAGAGATGCAAGACTAGAGGAGGGAATGGAGTGGTTGGTGAGAGCGGCGTGGCGGAGATCATGGAGAATGTAGCTGGAATCTTCATCTGGATTCTCTCTGCCATGAGAATAGAAATATAAGAGGGAGGCTGGAGAAGATTGAGAACCAGCAACAGCATCTGCATAAGCTTTATCAGGATCTTCAGGCAAGACGGCGGTCCGCCTGCCAAAGCTGTTATAGTTGAGTAAGCAAGTTGTAAGGGGCGGATTACTAGGGAGCGCTTACCTGTCTTCAAAGTCTAGTACAAGTTGAACGACTTCAGTTGGGGGCCCTGCAGGCTCAGTCATCCAAGGAGAAACTTCATGCCATATAGTGATGATGCACATGAGGTGCTCCTCTGAGAGCAAGTTGAGATTGAGATGGTTGGCGGTATTGATGAGACCAACATGACGCTCGTCTGCATCTAAAGGAATGAGTCGGTGCAACATAGTTGCTATGTCCACACCCTCCTGAAGCCCAACCCAGTCATGAGACCCAAGGACTAGGCGTTTGAGGGGAAATGGGATAGTGAACCATGTGAGGAATATGCCGACGTTGGTTGAACTGTAGTCGAAGAGAGTGAGGCGGTTAAGCGCTTTGAGGGTGGGGCGCTCAGCCTTGGTGCCAGTGTAGGGTTGAATAGACGGTAATAAATCATAGACTGTGAGACTCTCAAAGCATGGCAATAGGGAGAGAATGTGTGCAAACTGTGAAAAGGAGACATTGGGAGGAAGAACGAGATTGCTGACAGTAAGGGTTGTAAGGGAAAAGAGTTGAGAGATGTCGGGCAGGGGCATTGTCCAACGGAGGTCCAATACTTTTAGGTTAGGAAAGGGAGCTGCAGCAATGAGAGAGGAGTCTTTCCCATCTAAAATCCTGAGGGTTTTGAGGGCAGGAAGAGGGGCGAGGAAGAAAGAGGAGAGGCCGGCTAAAGAAGGGACATTGAGGGAGACGAGACGCTGAGCAGCTGGTGCAAGAACCTTTATGAGATTGCTGGGGATGGAGTAACTGTAGTTAGGGAAAGACAGATCCAGAGGTGCACCCTTGGTGCGCTGAAGCCAGTTGAGGAGTTGTGCAGGGGTCATGAAGGGAGGTTTGATGTCGACGGTGTTCCACAGCTGAGCAGAGTGCTTTACCGCCGCATCCCTCCAAAGCTGGCAAAATTGGGCAGCAGGGAGCCATTGAAGAGGCTTTCTATACCAATCCTGTCTGGATGTCTCTTCCCATTGGTATATGAGCTCCCATTTGAGAAAGAGGAGGATGATAATGATGAGCTCAATAGGGAGGCGGAGGCAGGGGGCGAGCGACGTGGCATGGGGCACAGCAAAAATGGCGGTATTCTAACAATAAGAAGACTTTCAATAAATGAATTGATGAACTGATAGGATGATACTCACTTGCTGAGGCATAGCTGAGATGTATTTGAGGTGTTGTTTAAAAATCCCAGCAACAACCTGAGATGCGTGCAATATGAGTCTGACTGGCATGTTAGTGCGTTATTTAGTTGTTTACCACAAGGGGATTAGGAAGTTGGGTTCTATAAGATATGTGAGTATAAAAAGGCAGGAACAGTACCACAAGATACCCACTGTAAGGTCTTGTAGTGGTGGGTGAATGACAAAGTTGATATTGAGGCCAGCGCTTTGAGAACACACTTTAGCAAGCGAACCGTGGAATATGTGACAGGCTCAGTTGCTGTAAGCATTATACTGTATGCTGCTATTACACATTCTGTACCCTAGACATAGAAGAGACATTGGGAGTTACAATGTTGTGAACAGTCGAGTATATACTAGATACATTGCCTACAGCGCTCAAGTACTACTGATATACCTGCAATGTCAAACTGAACTTTGTAGCAAAGTGGCACATGGACTCAATATACTCCTCATACTTTGTATGCCAGTGCCTCTCTTCCTCCCTGGGGTTCACGTCCTCCATCTTCCTTGGCTCATCAGCGCCTACCAAGATCGTCAACTCCAAGACGTCAAAGATGGTGTGAGCTTGAGTGCGCGCACGGAGATGTGCGGTAGCCTGCGCCAAGTCATCTTCCAAGACAACACAATCCCCTACAAAGGAGAGACGGTGAAGGTGAGGACAGAGAATGGGGCCCTCATAGCCATTGTGGGCATCAAAGAAGATGTCTTCTTCTTCAGTGTCTCCTTGGTTATCGTCTATATCTCCTGTTGAGTTGACGCTGTCTATATTGCCTAGGTCTCCTTGATTGCTCTGACCACCCTCTGAGCCATCATTTGAGTTGTCTGAGTCAGAGGAAGGGACAATCCTGCATAGGGCATATAGAGCGTTGATCATGCTGATGCGGGGACCAGAACCATAACAGACAAGTTCATTGAGGGAATCAAATATCGCAAGAAATGAATCCCATATTTCCCAGTCATGAGAAATATGGCCTGTGATGACCCAAGCATGAATGAAAAGGCATGTGATGGTAGAGGCAGGAAGGGAGTGATTTAAGTTGGCAGAGAGGCGGAGGTCGTCAAGAATATACCCGGTGCCAGCTTCAGAGAGGATGTCTTCTAGTGCTGCCCTATACTTGAGATAATAGGTAACCTGTCTGATAGGGTCGATGCTACTGAGGTAGGATTCATGGGTGTGGCTGGAGCGGTCTTGGTCAATAAAGGGTTGTCCCTCTCTATGATAGTAGATTATTAGACGGCATTGAATATTGAAAGGGGCATTGATACAATGCTTACCTTTGTTTAAAGTCCAACTTAAGAGACAATTGTAAGAGGCGTATTGTTGTTCTCTCTCCCACCCAACGGGGAAGTTGATTCCACATAGAAATTTCAATCATAGATAGGGGAATAGAAAAGCCGATGTGAAGGTGATTGGCATGTGCAATATGACTTTGGTAGCAGGGAGAGTCGAGAGGAATGCTGAGATGATGTAACATTGTGAGGATGTCATTGGGACCCTCAACTATGCTGCTTGACCCAAGGGTAAAGTGCGTGGCGTTAGAGGGAAAGTTGAACCAGGTTTGAAAGGAGCCGACGTTCAATGCATCAAGGTCGCATAGAACAAGCAGAGTGAGTGACCAAAGAGGGAGGCGTTCCTCTGCTGCTCCCAAGAATCTTGGAATAGATGGCAATGTATGTGGGATTAAAAGATTCTTCAAATGTGGCAAAGAGGAGAGAGTGTGTGCAAACTCTGAAAATGTTACACCAGGAGGAAGTAGGAGAGCATTGAAATGGAGGTCGACGAGGGATGAGAGTTGTGAAATGTCTGGCAATGGGTGTACCCAACCTAAGTGTAAAACCTCAATATTGGGAAAGGGAGCATTTGCAATAAGAGAAGACTCTGCAGAGGCTAGAATTCTGAGGGATTTAAGGGCAAGGAGAGGGCTGGAGAAAATATTGTGGCAGCCAGTGAGAGAGGGAATGTTGAGGGACACAATGCGGCGGGTGGCAACACTCAGAACTTGAATGATATAAGGAGGGAGGGGATCATGATTTCCTGTAGGGAAGGAAATGTCCAGAGGGGCCAGTTTGGTGCGACGGAGGATAGTAGAGAATTGAGAGGGAGAGGGGTAGGGATCCTTGATGTCCAGGGTGTTCCAAAGGGTAGCTGACTCACTGAGCGCCGCCTTCCACCATAGCTTGCAAAACTGGCTAGCAGGCAGCCACTGCAGAGGCTTTCTACTCCAACTGCCACTATGTTTCTCCTTGTGTTGGTTGATAAGTTCCCATTTGACAAATAAGAGGATGATGATGATAAGTTCCACAGGGAGGCGGAGGCAGGGGGCAACAGGATTGGGGGCGAGGACAGTAGTCTAATCATTTAGAGGTTCAAAATTGAGTACCTATGAGATTTAGAGTATTCAACTCACTTCCTGAGGCATAGCTGGGTATTATTGAAAGTGTGGTTGAGAGAGAGCTAGGGATGATCTAAGGTGGGTATATAAAATGAGTGTGACTAGCAAGGCAGCGCATTTTGATATCATTTACCTCTAAGGGATCACAGAGCTGGGTTGAGATACACTTGTCAATGTTAGAGAATGAAAACAGCACTATAGGACACCTACAATGAGGACTTGCAGCAGCAGTTGAAGATCAAGGTTGATAGAGCAATAAGCGCTTCAAGTGCAATATTAACAACACCTTCATACATTCAATGAGTAAGAGGCGCTTTCTGCAACATCAATTTATGTAACAAAATACAAGGCAATAGACGACGTTCAAATTTGGTCTACTTTGAAAGTGTAGTGGAAATCTTTGGTGACGCTCTTAATAATGTCCAAGTCCCTCCCATAAATCTCATTCCAATACTCCAAGTTGAGTGGAAGGGGGTCAGTCTGTACCCCATCTGGCCCAGCACTCATCCCAACATCAAACTCCACAAAAAAGGTGAGCTCCAAATGGGTCCACCAATGGTCTGACCACTTGCCTCGAGACCTAACAAGCAAGGCGGCTTGCTTGAGGTCTGCGCCATAAATGACTGCATCGCCCAAAAAGCGGAGTCGAGTGAGTCTGCCATTGCCTTCCCTCATAGTGGAAAAGTGAATGGAAGACCCAACGAAGACGCCATTGTAGTCGTCCTCCTCATCATCGCTAAGGACGTCACAACCGTATGGGCTGTTGGAGAGAAGCTCAAGCATGGGGAGCATGTTGATGGGGATAGGGGATGAACCATAGCAAACGAACTCCTCGACGATAGAAAAGGCGTTCCAGAAGTCTGCCCAGGACTCGTCGTACGACGTGAGGGAACCAAGGAGGGCGTAAACATGAATGTGGAGGGAGGTGATGTCTCTGCTTGCGATGTAGCGGTTCTCAATCGCAGCGGTGAGGGGAGAGGCAAAGTTGGATTTGAAGGCTTCGTATTCTTCTGCAAAGGGCGCTAAGTCCTCGTCCATAGCCTGGTGGGGGACTACGACATGAAAAACAGGGCGTATGCTTTGAGCAGCAGCCCTCAGGGTGTTGAGGTGGGCTACACTGCGCTCGTCAGGCACCAGGTAAGGGAAATCATCATCGCTGTACAAGTATGTTAGCATCAGGCAGAATCGCCACCAAATAGTATGCTTACAAGTCGACTTCATACTTCAAGACGCTTCCATGGGCTGGCCTGCTCCTCAACACCTCCCTGCTAAAGGAAAAGTCAACATACATTATACTGCACAAGCTAAAAGAAACTCACTTCTGTCGCACTTTGGCTTCATTCATCCCTCTCCTGTCTGAATCCTCTAACTCAGGGGTACTCCAACGCTCGTCTACCAAGCCTTCACAGTTGTCGCCCCCCTCTATGGCCTGAGTCCACATAGTGAACGTCAAGTGTCGCCCAGCGTCGTGATCATAGCCGATGTGGAGATGGTTGAACTGACTGAAGCAAATGGACTCCTGTTCGCTGACGTACTCGCGGAAGGGGTTGAGAGACTTGAATCGCCGCACCAGGGGATGTTCATCGTTGTCGTCGTCAGGATCTGAGTCAAATGGCGCAACAGAGACAAGCCTCAGCTCTTGAAGCGATGGAAATGTGAAGTAGCTGAGAAAACTGCAAATCCACAACCCTCCATCCCTATCGTCTTCGATGGTAAGAGATGTAAGAGGGAGAGAAATGAGAGGGACAGAGCCAGGAGCCTGCGCAGAAAGAGGGAGAACGCCTTGGAAAAAACTCAGCTCTCTGAGCATGGTGGCGTCTTGGATCTGCTGCACAACACTGTGGGTGTAAACATGGCGAGCTTGAGTGTGTACAGGGGCACAGAGGCGAAGGACGGTGAGTTGGGGCCAGTGGGAAAGGTTAGGCATGACAAAGTGTGCAGCCTGAGATAGGTCAAGAACTGTGAGGTTGGGGTAGTTCTGAGGAAGGAAAGACGTTGAGTGGCTGCAGCTTAGAATGGTGAGTGACTGGAGAGTTGGAAGAGAGGGTTGGAAGAGGAGAGGGAAGCTGCTGATGGATGAAATAACCAAGTGGGAGAGGCGAGTAGATGCTGGCATGATAAGCTGTTGCATGCCTCCAGGGAAGATCGTTTCAGCAGAGGAGAAGGAGAGAGAGAGAGGTTGGTTGTTGGACCTAGAGAGGATGACGCCAAACAGAGTGGGAGAGGGGAATGGGTAAGGAAAGTCCAAGACGTTCCAAAGAGAGGAGACCTCCAATGCCACAGACCACCAGTTGCGGCAGGTCATGGCAGCAGAGATCCACTGGTAGGGAGTCTTGAGCTTCTTTTTGCCTGAGAAGATCCCCTGGCCCATCTCAAAGAGAATCTGTGCTTTGAGAATCTCCAAGATCAACAGGATAACGTCTCTGACAAGGCGTTGGGCAGGGCTGGTATTGGAGAGTGTCTAGAGGTTGTAAATGAAAACAGAACTAAGAGGATGGTACATGCAAGACATATAGAACTCAAACTGACCTGCTGTGGCATAATTGAGATGTTTTGAAGGCTGAATGCAGAGAGTTGAGGGTGTTCTATGCCCAGAGATAGGAGATATCAGGAACAAGACTTCAGACAAACTGTATGATACTTGATCACCTGGGAGGTGCGCTACACTACAAAGATGAGTATACAATGAACAATTGTATGTGTAGAGAGGCAGGAAAGACTCACAGCAGTAAGAGATAGTGGTCGTTGAGGATCAAGAACACTGAGGCATAGAGACGCCGTCAATCCAAGAGTCATTCAGTACATTTACCCTGAATTTGAAGCACACAAAATGATATTGCACAAAGTTACTTTATTGACTCTGTTCTACAAGTACATGCTATGCTACAGCTACTGTATGATAGGGATACGGTTGATGTGGGGCCTTGAAGGAGCATCGGCGGGCAGAGGGAGGTGCCATGGACGAGCGCGGGAGAGGGCGTACCTCAGCGGCCAGATGGTCGTCGTCTCTGTTGGCGGCGGCGGTGATTGCGCGGTTCGTTTTGCGAAACGCCTCTTGTAGGCGTGTGAGAGGGACGCGAGGGGGGCGTGGGGTCATTGCGGGGGGGCCTCAGCATGCCAAGAGAGGTGTGAGGGATGAGTGTGGGCAGGGGCGTACCTCAGCGGGGGCGTGGCCGTCGTCTTCATCGGCCACGTTCGCGAGGTTCGTTTTGCGGAACGCATTTTGTATGCTTGTGGAGGAGACGTGAGGGGGACGTGGGGGCGTTAGAAGGAGTCTTCGGCAGGCAGAGGGAGGCTTAGGGGACGAACGTGGGCGGGCGGACTGGTGTCGTCTTCGTTGGCGGCGTTCATGAGGTTCGTTTTGCAGAATGCCACTGGTGGGCGTGTGGGAGGGACCCGAGGGGGGTGTGAGGTCGTTGAAGGAGGCATCGGTGGGCGCAGAGACATGTGGGGGACGAATGCGGGTGGGGGCGTACCTAAGCGGGGGCGTGGCCGTCACTGTTGTCCGCAGCGGCGGCGGCCGCGCGGTTCGTCTTGCAAAACGCATTTTGTATGTGTGGGGGAGGGATGTGAGGAGGGCATGGGGGTGTTAGAAAGGGCGTCGGCGCGAGAGGAGGGAGGTACTGGGGACGAGCGTGAGCAGGGCGTACCTCAGCGGGCGCGTGGTCGTCGTGTTCGTCGGCTGCGTTCCCGAGGTTCGTCTTGCGTAACGCATCTCAGCAGCGCTTAGAGGAGTAATTATAGGGGCCCGGCATTGTCAACGGGTGGGGGAAGAGAGCGACGTGGATGGACTTACTAAGGATGGCGCCGAAGGCGCATTCCGAGCCGGTGTTGCGCGGTGCGGGGCTCGACGGACACGGGAGAGGGAGGAGAGGCGGGGGATGCGAAAAAAACAAGACGTTCCGGGCCCATTGGGGCCCGACATCGTCAGCGAGTTGAGAAGAGGGCGGGCGAGGGCGGGCGGACGCGTCGAGCGGCGGCGAGCGTGCTGGCGGGGTTCGTTTGTCAAACGGCCTCTTGCAGGCCGTGGAGGAGGGCTGTAGGGTGGTGGGGAGGTGGTCGGCGCGGAGATCGGGCGGTCGAGTGCGCGGTCGTCGAGGTGGACGGGCGGCCGAGAGCGGGCGAGGGCGGGCGGACACGTCGAGCGGCGGCGAGCGTGCTGGCGCGGCTCGTTCTTCAAACGGCCTCTTGCGGGCGGTCGCAGAGGGGCACGGGGAGGCGTGGAGGGCGTCGGCGCGGAGATCGGGCGGTTGGGTGGGTGGTCGTCGAGGTGGGCGAGCGGCCGAGGGCGGACGGGCAGGCGGGCGGATGCGTCTAGCGGCGGCGAGCGTGCTGGCGGGGTTCGTTTGTCGAACGGCCTCTTGCAGGCCATGGAGGAGGGCTGTAGGGTGGTGGGGAGGTGGTCGGCGTGTCCGTCCAGCGGTTGGGTGCGCGGTCGTCGAGGTGGGCGAGCGGGCGAGCGGGCGAGAGCGGGTGAGGGCGGGCGGGTGCGTCGATCGCCGGCGATGGCGATGGCGCGGCTCGTTCTTCAAACGGCCTCTTGCGGTTCGTGGAGGAGGGGCACGGGGAGGGGCGGAGGGCGTCGGCATGGTCGTTGGACGGCGGGAGGCGCGGTCGTTGAGGTGGACGGGCGGCCGAGAGCGGGCGAGGGCGGGCGGACGCGTCGAGCGGCGGCGAGCGTGCTGGCGCGGCTCGTTCTTCAAACGGCCTCTTGCAGGCCGTGGAGGAGGACTGTAGGGAGGTGGGGAGGTGGTCGGCGTGTCCGTCCAGCGGTTGGGTGCGCGGTCGTCGAGGTGGGCAGGCGGGCGGGGGCGCGAGCGCCCGTCGATCGCCAGCGACGGCGAGCGCGGGCGCGTTCTCGCGATCGGCCTCTTGCGGGCGGTCGACAGCAGCTGCTGTAGTTCTGATACATCAAGTGCTGGCCAACCGCCTAAAACGTTATGCAACTAATTACGGCGGAATTTTTGATGTAATACAAAGCCCCGGGTGATCCGAAATGAACCCCCAAATGCGGTAGCAGCCCTCCGGAGGCTGTTATCTATGAGCAGATAAGCTGGATTGGCTTATCTCTGTAGATAACAGCCTCAGAATATCATCTCCGGGTTTTCCGGGGTTCCCAGCAGTGCCCCGCCTATTTCCGGTGCCTTCCCATCAATCCCGCACACCCTCCCGCGCCTCCCGCCCCCTGCGCGCGCCCTCCCGCCCCTCGCGCGCGCTTTGGGCGCTTTTTTTGGTTTTCCGGGAGACCCCATTGAAGTTATAGCGCAATCAGTTCCCCACCTATTGGGGGCGCATTAGGTGCATTCAATGCGGATTGTAGCCGCATTTTGGACCCATCTAATGCGCCCGTAATAGGTGGGCTAGTACTTGTTTACTAGCAGGGGGCTAAATGGGCCAGGTGCGCGCATCAATCTTCAAATAGCTCACGCAGTTTTTGCGTCCCTCGCGCGCGAAGGGGCGCGTTTGAAAGCTGTGTTCAAAGGCTTTAAAACGCGACCTTTCGCGTGCGAATCCGTCCACGCGTTCCCGAGATAGGTCATCTGCTCCTCCTGAGTAGCACCAGGGGGAGCAGGTGTATCTCGGGCAAATGTGGACGGAATCGCGCCGTCTTTTTTGTGTTTTGTGCGCATTTGTAAGTACTATTGAGGGGTACACGCGCGCAGCCGCGCGCGTTTGATTTGCACCCTCGAGAGGGGATGGAATCCTCCTCAGCCACCAGACAGGCCAGATGTATCTTCCCCAGTTCTTATCCGTTCTCCTTCGTTTTTGTTGCAGCTTGTAGTGTTTGTTTACTGGAGTTCAGGCCACCAAACGCGTCAAACATGCGCAGTAATATCATTGTACAGTGAACACAATGATGGCTCAGCCACAGCCCACTTTCCCCCTCCATATCTCTACCAAAACTAATCGGATTACCTTCAAACAAATTGTCCCTTGTCATGTATCATTATACATTGCATAAACCGTAGCCACCATTTCACTCCTGCATGTGGACATCTGTCCAGACACATGTGCTCCTCCTGGAGTACATGAGCCATATCTCCTGTCCTGCAATAGATATTGCTAAGCAGTTTTCTTTAGCTTGTTTGTATCATATTACACTATCTTTCACGCCAGTGACATTTGTTATCGGTCCTTATTTGGGTTCTTGGGATTCTTATCAGTTTTAAAATATCCCCCTCCACCACACATGTATATTGTACCCGATAGCGCCCTAGATACCCGGAAACAAGACCGACAAATAATACCTACAAGATGCAAAAAGAACGGAGGAAAACGGTTGAGAAATGATGGAGCTGTGTTCCAATGATCTAGCCAGAGGCTCAGCCACAGCAGCTGTGGACGAAGTGCACACGGAATCCTATGCTGCTAGTCACAACAAACCACCCACCTCTCATCCGAGCACCCTGTACCCATCTCTCCCTTGATGTAAGTACCCTCCTTACCGTTTTTTGGGTCGCTGAACACGCTCCAACCATCCGATTTTTTGTCTGATGCTTAGATCTTTCTCTAGAGGTGGTTGGGTGAGTACCTGCCGCATTTGGAAGGCGCAGGTTGTTCAGCTGATAAGGACCTCACAAGGGATCGCACCATGCGATTGTGCTGAAACTTGGAGAATATATAGAGGGATGGTATGTCAGGTGGGGTAAAAAAACCGCTTGTGAATAGGTTGAGCGGCTATAGAGTTACAGCATGTTCTCCTCCAACATAGGGTCAGGAGGAGAACATGTGTCCCCTCTTGTTATATGGTAGTTTATAACTGATCTAATTACTGGATGTGCTTGAGGACAATGTGTATTGTAAGTGTACCAAGTATCAAAATGTCCGGTTCTTTTTCAAGGATGCCAGGGAGAGATGAAAGCAGGAAGGTCCCAAAACAGTACTTCCTACCTGTAGACAGTAGATTTGAGAGATGAATATGCGTTTAAGCTGCACCAGACATGGACTACATACATATACAAAATGCAAAAAGAACGAAGGGAAACGAACCACAAATGAGGGAGATAGGTCTCCCTGGCCTGGTGATAGGGGGAGGATTCCACCCTCTCTCGAGGGTGCAAATCAAAAGCGCGCGGCTGCGCACGTGTACCCCTCAATAGTACTTATAAATGCGCACAAAACACAAAAAAGACGGCGCGATTCCGTCCACATTTGCCTGAGATACACCTGCTCCCCCTGGTGCTACTCAGGAGGAGCAGATGACCTATCTCGGGAACGCGTGGACGGATTCTCTCGCGAAAGGTCGCGTTTTAAAGCCCTTGAACATAGCTTTCAAACGCGCCCCTTCGCGCGCGAGGGACGCAAGAATTGCGCGAGCTATTCGAGGTCTGATGGGGGCCCATGCCCCATTTGACCCCCTGCTAGTAAACAAGTACTAGCCCACCTATTACGGGCGCATTAGATGGGTCCAAAATGCGGCTACAATCCGCATTGAATGCACCTAATGCGCCCCCAATAGGTGGGGAACTGATTGCGCTATAACTTCAATGGGGTCTCCCGGAAAACCAAAAAAAAGCGCCCAAAGCGCGCGCGAGGGGCGGGAGGGCGCGCGCAGGGGGCGGGAGGCGCGGGAGGGTGCGCGGGATTGATGGGAAGGTGCGCGGGATTGATGGGAAAGTGCCTAGGATAGGCGTGGAAGGGGAGATTAGATTCCTGAGCTGTAATCAAGAGAGATGAGCTAATCTGCACTGCAGGGGCACTGATAATGGCACCCGGAGGACCACCTGCCGCGTTGGGGGGTTCATCCCGGATCACCCGGGACTTCGTAATGCATCAAAAATTCCGCCGTAATTAGTTGCATAACGTTTTAGGCCGTTGGCCAGTACTTGATGTATCAGGTGTACAACAGTTGGTGCGGTCGAGGAGGGGCATGGGGAGGGGAGGGGGGCGTCGGCGTGTCCGTACAGCGGTTGGGTGCGCGGCCGTTGAGGTGGACGGGCGGCCGAGAGCGGGCGAGGGCGGGCGGACCCGTCGAGCGGCGGCGAGCGTGCTGGCGGGGTTCGTTTGTCGAACGGCCTCTTGCAGGCCATCGAAGACGGGCGTAGGGAGGGTGGGAGGCGGGCGGGCGGGAGCAGAGGATCGCAGTGGGGGACTTACCGGGTGGAGGCGGTTGCGCCTAAGTCGTGGGCCCTTGCGGACGTGGGCGCGTGCGGACGTCGGTGCACACGGAGGACGGGAGGCGGTGACGCCGGGGGCGGGGACAAGGGCGGCGAGGGCAAGGACGGTGGCGGCGAGGGCAAGGACGGTGGCGGCGGGGGCAAGGACGGCGGCGGTGGTGAGGTGGTGAGGAGGCGGTGGTGTTGGAGATGCAAAGGCAGATGGAAGGACATGGCGCTAGGGTTCACGGCATGACCAAATTGGGCGTTTCTCCGCCCGGCGGAGAAACGCCCAATTTGGTCATGTGGACAACCTGGTCGGCATGTCCCTCTCCCACGACTGGCCTCCTCTGCCACCCCCGCCTCTCTTTCTGCCCCCACCACCATCCTCCTCACCGCCGCCGCCGCCGTCCTTGCCCCCGCCGCCACCGTCCTTGCCCCCGCCGCCACCGTCCTTGCCCCCGCCGCCCTTGTCCCCGCCCCCGGCGTCACCGCCTCCCGTCCTCCGTGTGCACCGACGTCCGCACGCGCCCACGTCCGCAAGGGCCCACGACTTAGGCGCAACCGCCTCCACCCGGTAAGTCCCCCACTGCGATCCTCTGCTCC
>NDFF03000219.1:0-10535 GCA_002150815.3 Grammothele lineata | reverse complement strand
ATCGACATACCGCCGGCAACTGGGCGTTTGGTGCTTATGTGATATCCAAATATGGAATCTCCATCAACCGTCTATGGGTCACATGTAGTTTTGCTCGGAACTTCATCTTTGCATCGTGTCAACGGGCATGGATAGAAGCTCGTGCATTTCAGCGCTGGTTTCAGCTCATAGGGAATGGAGGTCAAGTATAGCCTCCAAAAGTCTCTGGTCCATGATGTACGTAGAATAAAGCCGGGGCATCGGTACGGTGAGAAGATCCGCCTTGGATCCGATCCGCGAGCAGCCAGCTGTAGTCATTTGATTAGGCTTTACAGGTGCAGACTGACGTTCAGCGATGTTGGTTCGAGTACGAAGTGTGAGGCCTAACTTTGCTGGGCACGGACCAGCCCACCGACTAGCAGCATCATCATTACTTTCACTACGAGGCATGATTCCAGCATTTTGGTGTACCACGGCCGGGATAAATCCTTCTAATAGTCACGGCGCCAGAGGCGCGGGGTTGGCGCGGGGCGCGTTATGCTGGAGCGCTTGACCGATATTATGCCACAGTCCCCGAAGTCTTAATCAAGTGGCCTGTCCCCAGCGCCATGTTAGCTCGAGCGCGAAGCGCGAGGGCTAACATGGCTGGGGCAGGCCAATCAAGAACCTCAACAAGACTGTAAAGTAGAAGCATACTACCAGAATGTCCGTCCTCGAGCAGAACTGAGCACCTTCTCAGTGTGCTTGCTCAGCAAGTTGAGTAAGCAGATACAAGTGTCCAGGTCTGCCCGGAGGGCCATACCTACTGTATCCTTAGCCTATCTCTAACGTACCATGGCGTTGTTGTAGCATTAGCTGAGATTTGTCTCCTTACTGTATCCATAGGTTGACCGCTCTGTCCTAATGGCAACATACTGCTATTTCTCATGACACACATGATCAGAAATGTAGTGTTGCGATCTCTTGAAGAGCGGTCAGAACGTCGTACAGCATATCTCATTAGAAGGCAATCAGGTAGTCAAGACGAGCTAGTAGAGAAAATACAACAGATACGTATAAGTCACACGATAAACATCTCGAATCGCCTCAAGCAGCGCCTACGACGCTGGGGTGGCGTTCGGATCTCGGTACACCTGAGTAGAGCAGAATGTCAACGTATATCCAATCGGTCATGTGGGAACGCTACCTTCAAGTCCCAAAGATTGCCGACCTTCACCTCGACTTCCTCGGCATCCATAGCAGCATCGTTGCCGTCAACTTCGAGTTTGAGCCCGCGCTCGTTGGCGAGGTGGAGCAGACAGATGAAGCAGAAGCTTGTGCTGATTTCTTCCATCTTGTCCTTCGGATAGGACGTGTGTAGCCCAGAGATGACCGATGTAAACGATTTCCCGTCATTCGGATCTGTGGGTGGTCTATCATCCGTATCCTGTGACACACATGCCAATTTGTTTAGTCGTCTGCGTTTACACCGGGGTACAAGACACTATAGCTCACCATGGCATCGTGAGATTCCTCTACAGCGGGTGCGACGATGTCGAGGCCCTTCCAAATGTTCTCTTTAAGCTTGCGGACGTCGACCCGCTTCGCACGTTTGGCGTAGTTGACTGCTTCAGGCTTGACGCGCCGCGTTTGCCCTTTCGTAGCAGCGAGGAGGTCTTGTTCGCCAGCCTCGACGGCCACCGATGCACCAACATCAGGACCGTCTTCGTCATCGAATCCGGGTCCGTCATCATAATCGTCATTGAAGAACTGCGTTGCGAAGGGCACTGCTTCGGCATCCAACGCTAAAAGAGAATAGACGTTGATTGGGTTGAGCGCGCTGCGAGACCTCTGAAGGCTTACGATCGTCATTGTTAGGACCCGCACCCTTGTGAGCGGCAGCCCGCGCCCAGAATGCCTCATCAATCTCGCCCTCCACTTTTCCATCTGGTCGTACACGTTGGTCGCGCATCTTCAGCTACGAGGGTATATACCTCAGTACACAACCGAATGAAACGGGATTTCCACACACCGAGAACTTGGGCTTGAGGAAAAGCGTGACTAATTGCTTCGTCGAAAAATGCATGTCGTTGGGAAGGGTTTGATCGAACCGCTTCGCCTCCTTGTCTCTGCTCTTGCCCTTCCTACGGCCCCTCTGGGACTTGGTCGCAGACGGTCCGGGGAGGTTGATTCCAGGACCACGAGCGGCTGGTGCGAATAGGGCCTTCTGGCGGGACTTGACATCTTCGTCAGCTGGCGTGAGGAAGTCAATCTTAAATGCCTCTTTCTTCTCTCGCCTGGGGCGAGACGCGGTGGCTTCTGAGGCATCGGCTGGAAAGCAGTAAGTATTTGTGGCTTGCGGATGGGAGGAAAGCTTACGTCGTCGAACGACTTTCCGAAGTTTCCAGTGTTCAGGGCCCGCCCAGTTCTTGAGAACACCAGGATCTAGGTAATTGAGCATTGCCTCTCCATCCGCGTCGTTGATTGCCATGACGCGGTCACTGTCGCCGGGCATACGCCGAGGGTCGAACGGTACGAAGGCGCCGCCCTGACCGGCTTGTCTCGCCTCTCCTGGGGTTCCTTCCGAACCGTTGACAGAGCCATTATCGCCATCGGGACCATAATCGCCGCCAAAGTCCCCAAAGTCGTCAGGGATTGCTTGGTCGCCGACGAAGAAGTCTTCGCCCATCGCACTGGGTACACCGTCGATGTCCATGGGGTGATCGACTTCGTGAATTTCACCGAAACCGTCGTTGGCGTCGTCGTCATCCCCTTCGTCATGCAGAGCTTGCGTGCCCTCCCTAAAGAAAGCGTTGTCGTCCCGCGAAAAGCTGTCTCTGCCGAATGAGAAACCCTCAAGAGACTGAGAGATTTCATATTCGTGGATCGACTCCACGTCGCCCATGAATTCCTCTGAAGTGGAGATTGGAAAAGAAATCAATCATGAGTAACACAAACTTTGCGCGGGTATTTTGGACAAAAGACGAACTTCGTAAAAAGGTCAGGTCGATGTCTTCCGGGGGGTCGTCCGTAGAGAGTTCCTCTTCTTCGTCGTCTTTGGCTACAGAGTCACTCGCATCAAAAACGACTCGTAGGCTTCCGCCGGGAGCGACGGTGAGCCCAAGATGATTCATGAGAAGGCCCTGAGCGCCGCCCTCATCGAAATCGGCACATGTCTTGCGGAAGAGAGGGTCGACAGAAAACTCGAGATCGAGTTTCTTCGTTCGAAGTTGAGCAGGGTTCTTGGCGAGCGTAGACTCAGAGCGGTAGCCTTTGCGCTTCTTGGTACTCTGTGACGGTTCGGCACCCTCAGGGTTATCCGAGTCGGCGCCGGCGTCGTCGTCGACGCGGTTGGCGAGATTAGAAAGTAGTTTTCCAGTTTCGGTCCCGACCGAGTCAACACGTGAAGTCCAGATCTTGACGCATCCGTCGAGGGTACAAGAAGCACGTTGGAAGTTTATGGAGTTGTCGGTGTTGTTGCGGAGGAGAGACATGTCGTGGAAGTAGTCGATCAAAGCAAAGTTCCAGGAGTTGGCGGCATTGATTTTCTGTGGAATATTCGAAGTCAGCATAATTGCACACAGAACCAGAGGGGTGGAGTGTGAGTGCAGGCATCATCATCGGATAGCAAAAGGGTTCAGCAAATTGTGCGGGATGCATGTGCTTTGGCTTGTAGTATACAAGATGCAAATATGGTTGGGAGAGAGAACGTACGTTATCTGTTGCCATCTTCATCCACTGGTCGAAGTTGGAGGTCATAATGTCCCTGGGGACGTCAATAACGGGAGCCTGGGGCACATGGAGGAGTTGGCTCTTCTGCCTGGCCAGGAAGGCAGCTCTTGCAGTCTCAGGGGCGCCCTCCGAAGAGTCCCCGCCGTTTGGAAGGGAGGACGGACCAGCCTCCGCCTGCTCCTCTTGATCGAGAAGGATATTGACCTTGGCGCTCTTCCTACGCCTGCGCTTCTCGGCAGCGTCGTCGTTAATGTTGACATTGGTGAGAGGTGCGCGGGCTTTGGCGGGTGGGGCGCCGTTGGGCGAGTTGTCGAGAGAAAAACTGCCGCCAGGGTCGACGCGTTCGCTGAGACGTTTCTTGGAGAGGGTGCGTCCGGCAGGAGGGCGAGGGGTCTGTTCTCGTTCGGTGTCACCGCCAGAGTCCGATTCAACATATGGCGAGCGTGCAGCCGCTTGGCGGGAACGAGAGGGGGCCATGGTGGACACGAGGGGATGTGGAGGGTGTGGTGAGGACGAGGCGCGTTTCAACCAACGCGTTCGACGCGTCGCACGTGATGTCTTAGCTTACTTCAGCAGTTTCGACATAATGCGGGCCGGTGGATATAGGCAGGCGCCCGCGCTATGTCTGCAAACGACAACGATCGTGTCTCGGTCGACAGCACCGTCGACTCGGCCTTTACATCACTTCCTGTCGCTCTCAGAACTCGCATCGATGCCGCATTCAACCATGTAACAGAAAGCGCGCACGCAGAATCCAGACATATTCGCAAGCGGCGCAAGGCTCAACACAGCCCACAGCCAGGTGGTTTTATTGTTGACGATGTTCCCGCGGCTGGAGGTTTCATACCTGAGCCGACCCCCGGCGGATTCGTAGTCGAAGGGAGCGCGGGGCCTGGAGGATTCGTAGTTGAAGGCTCGCCTCTATCGGACGGGAAAGAGATAGAGGGAATACCCCTGTCGGCGATTCCTCGAGCGCTGGAGATTTTGGACCTGCCACCGGACGACGAGGACGTTCTCACCGTTTTCCGCAACGCCGCGTCTGGGTGGAACTCGGGCGCACGGCGTAATGAAGACCACGATGTCCTTGCGGACGAGGGCGGTGTTGTGAGCCGGAAGGACTGGCGAGCCGTCTGCGCGGCGCTGTTGGACGGCATGGAGGACGAGATGGAGAAGCACGACTCGGACTCTGCGGCGGACTCGAATGGGACAGATTCGGCGGATGAGTATGTCGGTTCGGACGGTGTAGACTCGGACTCGGGACGCGGGGCCGGGAGCGAGGGACAAGACTCGGACGAGGAATACGTCGACCGCCCACGGACGGGACCGAACAAGGGCGGCCAGCGGAGGGCCGGGGGCGCGCGGAAGACGAGGAGCGGCGGCCGGGGCGCGCGGTCCCCTGTCCAAGGCCACGGCGAACAGACTCTGACTGCGCGCCAGAGACGCAAATGTCGGGCCGCCTTCGCGCTCTTCTTCCCCGACGCCGGGGACAAGGAACTCGAGCAGCAACGGATTGGCATCCGGGACATCTCCCGCGTCGCAGCCCTCCTCAAAGAGAAGATCTCGGCCGAGGAGGTGAGCGCCGTGGCTCACTGCGATCACAACGGATTCGCTGACCCTGGCGGCTGTCGGGACTGCAGACCGTGGACATGCTCGCCGTCTTCTCTTCCTCCGCCGATGGCACGGTGGGCCTCGCCGACTTTGAGCGGATGATGATCGCAGCGAAGTTGGCGTGAAGGGGGCTCCTCCTACCGACGGTCTCGATCGCGGCCAGGCGCCCGCGGATGGAGCTCGCTGGCAGCGGAGGGAGGTCCTGGCCGTGCGGTACGTTAGCTCAGGCACGGGTGCGGGCAAGGTTGCTCACATGCTGTGTCGGATCCCAGGCTTAAGCAAACGTGGAGACAAACCGAGCTGGGGGCGCGACCGGAATGTCGCGTGCGCAAGGGGCGGCGGGTCCGGGGACTGTACGTCGGACACTGTACGCCTCCGAACGCGGCTGGCGTGCGGGGAGCGATTCTGAATGTCGAGCAGCCGCGGTTGGAGCCATTCGCGGGCAGGCCCGCCGTTCGTGGACAGGACCGGGCGTGTGGGGCGCAGTGCGCGGGGGAACAGCGGCCGTAGGAGCGCGGCAGTTGGACAAGTCACCGCAGCGCGACAAGGTTGGGCAGGAAGATGTGCCCACGAGTGTATTCTGGCCGCATTCCCTCCCACGAACGTCCTCTCGCGAGTCGATGGGCGATGTCAACCTGCCTGATGGCCTCCGACGAGCCCCATGCCCCCGTGGCCCTCGGTCCATTTTACGCCCTCGCGCCCGCGCCGTCGCCCGCGCCCGAACCCCTGCGCGCGACCCTCTGCAAACTCTGATCAAGGTTGCACCTCTCATCAGGCAGACATCAGGCGGAAAGCTCGCTCTTCGCCTGCTCTCCGTTCTGCCCGTCCGCCTCGCTGCCATCCCTCTTCCTCATTTGGCCGCCGCCCCATGTGCTTCCCTTGACGTGAGGCGCGCTCGCCGTATATCTACCCCGCATCCCTCCATTTCCCCGCGCCCCTCCTTGCCCCGCTTCCACCGCCTCCCCCGCTCCCCCAGGAGCCTCCCGTGCGCGTCGCACACCCGTACACAGCTCACCCGCACCGTCCTCCTGATGGCAGGTGGTCCAGCAGCAGCAGGCGCAGGCATCGGTGCCTCCGCACCCAAGAATCGCTTCGTAGGCATCTTCATGGTCGCCTTCGCCGCCTTTGGAGGCATCCTCTTCGGCTACGACACCGGCACCATCTCCGGCATCATCCAGATGAACGACTGGCTCGAGCTCTTCGGCGAGCGCTACCAGCCCGACGATCCCACCAAGCTCCCCTTCCGCCTTCTCACTTCCCGCGAATCCCTCATCGTCTCCATCCTCTCCGCTGGTACCTTCTTTGGTTCGTTCTCGTTCCTCCTCTTGCCCCGCTCGCTCTAACCTCCAGCCGCTTCTCAGGTGCTCTTGGCGGCGCTCCCGTTGCCGACCTCGTCGGCCGTCGTCTCTCTATCATCGGCTCTTGTGTCGTCTTTTCCCTTGGCGTGGCTCTCCAGACTGGTGCTAGCAACCTTACTACCTTCGTCTTTGGCCGCTTCTTCGCCGGCTTTGGCGTCGGCCTCGTGTCCATGCTCATCCCCATGTACCAGTCCGAGTGCTCCCCCAAGTGGATCCGCGGCGCCGTCGTTGGCGGTTATCAGTTCGCTATCACCATCGGTATCCTCCTCGCTAGCGTCCTCAACAACGCGACCAAGGACCGCCCGAACCACTCGGCGTGGCAGATCCCTATCGCCATCCAATTCATCTGGGCTTTCATCCTCTTCACTGGGATGTTCTTCCTCCCCGAGGTGGGTTCGCTATCTATCATGGGGCGTCACAACCATGCTGAGACCGCTGTTTTGCAGACACCCCGTTGGCTCATCAAGAGAGGTCGCGATGCGGATGCCGCCAAGTCGTTGTCCCGTCTTACTTCCCTTCCCGTCGACGATGCTGAGCTCCTCATTGAGCTCGAGGACATTCGCGCCGCCCTCAAGGAAGAAGAGGAGATGGGCGAGAGTTCTTACCTTGATTGCTTCAAGTTTTCGCATAACAAGATTTTCTTCCGTACTCTCACCGGGATCTTCATCCAGGCCTGGCAGCAGCTCACTGGTATCAACTTCATCTTCTATTGTGAGTTCAAGTGCATTCACCGCTTGTAGTCGTCGTTGACGTTTGCCGTTCCTAGACGGTACCAATTTCTTCCAGAATGCGGGCATCAAAAACGCCTTCTTGATCACCATTGCTACCGCCATCGTCAACGTCTTCATGACCCTCCCCGGTATGTGGGGTATCGAGAAGGTCGGCCGCCGCCCGCTCTTGCTCTGGGGAGCCGTCGTCATGTGTATATGTGAATTCCTCGTCGCCATCGTTGGTGTCACCATTTCGATCAACAACAAGTCTGGTCAGCAGGCGCTCATTGCCCTCGTCTGCATCTACATCGCCGCCTTTGCTTCAACGTGGGGGCCGATTGCGTGGGTCATCACTGGTGAGATCTTCCCGCTCAACGTCCGCGCGAAGGCTATCTCGCTCTCCGTTGCGTCCAACTGGCAAGTGTCGCATTCTCGTATGTCTGACTCACTCTTGCTGACGAATGTCCGAGTAGGCTCTGGAACTGGGCCATCGCGTTTGCGACTCCGTACCTGGTCAACCCGGGTGCCGGTAATGCCGACCTCGGTGTCAAGGTCTTCTTTATCTGGGGCTCGACATGTCTCGGATGCGTGCTCTTCACGTACTTCTGCATACCCGAGACCAAGGGATTGTCGCTCGAGCAGATCGATCTTCTCTACCAGAACTCGACTCCAATCACGAGTGCGCGCTATCGCCGCGAACTCATTGCGAACGACACGCACATCGCCGACGTCAAGGGATCGCGCTCCGGTGGCGTACGCGAGGATGCAGATGAGAAGCTGTCGCAGGAGCAGGTGTGAAGGGGGCATTGATTTTTACGAATCACAATGTTTAGTCTCATTGAGCTGGCATGCTACATACGCTGTAATGTTTGATGTGCTCTTCTAAGTTGATTGTACTGTTCCTCTGGCTGACGGGCTGTCTTGTTTATCGTGCTCTGTGTATAGGACTTTGGGAGAACCTAAGGGAGCTAAGATTGGCCCAACGCAGATTCGACGTGTCTCGTCACGCGTGATGCCGCCGTGATGACCCAGTCCCGTGCCCGATAAGTCGGGCGCTGGGGCTGTGCCCGCAAAACTAAGAGTTATTAGTTCCGCCAAGTACCGAGCAGCTTGCACGAACGACGGTTAAGTTAAGCTATTGGTGTGTGCGCGAATTATCTGGCGGTGCGCGCAGCAAAAATAGCATGATCTAAGTAAGTCTAAGAGGAAAGTGATGAGCAGAATCACACCGCATTTGTTGCCTGCTACGGCGTTTACACGCAGGGCGACTATATGAGTGGGTTCCAAGCTTCAAAAAGATACTGCCACGCTCGACGGGGGCCATGTCACACTCCTTATAATTTGTGAGTACTGGTAGAGTAATACATTGTATCCGCAAAATTGCTAGAGGAAGCTGAACAAGTCATGGGCCCATAAATATACGTCTCTTCTTTGCCGTGTCGCAATCACAATTGTGGCTTACCAGGAGCTCTGGCTGGCATTGAATGAAGTCATTGAGTGTTGAAGTCTAGAACCGCAGTGGAGAGCTGAACCTGAAGGGCAGCACCGCCATGTGACACCTATAAGACACAGAGATGCAATCCTCAGTATGAGAGCAAAGACTCAGTTATATTGCATATAACGGTATCTGTAAGACACACAGAGATGCGACTACAAGTACATGTAAGTAAGCATAGTAAGCATAGATGTAAATGAGTGTACTTACTCCTCAGTATGAGAGTGAAGACTGAGGAGCAGTGCGTAGGGGAAAGTCCTCCTTATATACACGAGCAGGAGTAGCATACGTAAGCGAGTGATAGTAAGGATGTCCGTATGTGAACTAATACAAATACAAGGATGTACATATCCGGAACAATGGAACAGGTCACAAGTACAGCTACACACATCAGCAAACGGGGAATTCTACGAGCAAGCGTGATAATATGTGGTAGACTTACATAGACTATGATAGTCCTCGTCGGACGCGATAACGGAGCGATGGAATCCTATAGCCTTCCGTCGGGCCGCGATAGCGCAAGATCACTGGCGACCATACCGCCTACGGGATATGGTCGGCCATGATCGGGACGCAGGGGGCGCTCGACCGTGCGCGATCATTGCACGATCATAACTAAGGGGCGACGCTATCATACATGACCACTGCTTGACCATTGCTAGCTGCCCGCGCAACCGTTCTCAAACGGGCGCAATCATTTGTGAGTGTACAGACGACCATTTGTGAGTGTACAGACGACCATTCGTACGTGGAGAATCGATTGTATTGGCCGTTGGCCTACGGTACTTTGATGGGAATAGCCAAACCAATCACACCCCACGTACTCGTTGGCTACTTGTTGCATTCATAGACTAGGACCACTAGACACAATACTAAATGGACACTACAATAATTAAGGCACCTCAAGTCTGTGCAAATCAACAAGTTTTACATAACTTCCAGTACCCCGCGCAAAGCCTTTCTGCCTATCTCCTTTGTACACCGTATTCGCGAGCTCGACCTTCAAAGCTATATACAACTTACCAAGCAGCGTGCCCAACCTCATCTGAGACCTCTTAGCTCCCATGCACCCCATCCCGTGCCTGCGAGTCGTGTGTGCGCCATGGAGGGTGCTGGCGGAATCGGTTAGCCTCGGTTACAGTCCACCTTGCACAAGACATTTAGACAGGGAGAAAGCATGGAATGAGGAGGGGAACATTAGATGGAGAAGAAGCGTGCAGTTACATACCAATGATGGGCCCCCACGGCATGTGCGAGTTATGTGTGGCGGCGTAGCCTATATGCAGAGGTCAATGCGTGGTTCTAATGGGTGCGTCTTGATGTTCAGAAGTCCTTTCCGGGCCACGAGAGGATATTGCTTTGAGAACCCCAGCCTTCATCAGGAAAACGTAGTCTAGCTTATGTGGTCTTACGGCACCCCCCATAAGACACTATAAGACTAAGACCACCGTCTTTCATAGGTAGCGTACCTTCTTGAATAAGACCACCCTTGGTCTTGAAGTGGTCTTACAGAAGACACTATAAGACAGATTGTAAGACAGAACAGTGCTTGACAAGTAGCTGAAAACAAAAAGTAAATGTGTTTACATGTTCATTTATACATAAACATCTATATATAAGGCAGGCAGAGTGTCTTATAAGCCCTAGCAAAATTTTAAAAAAGCTCTAAAAAGC